>VUQR01010169.1:50995-75324 GCA_015108515.1 Hemichromis elongatus | reverse complement strand
CTTGTGGCAGTAAATATTGAAATAGGACTGCCTGCTACATGATAACAACAAATTCAACACACTCCCTCCTTATTAGTGCAAATAAAGTCTCTTTTAGTCCAGGCTGTAGTGAAAGAGGAGAGGTGAGGAGAACTGAGCTCTTCTAACCCCTTTCCTCACCTTTTCTCTCTTCATTAATATCTCTCAGCACCAATAAGATGCTCTGCTGATAGCTTCCAAGGATGGCAGCGTATTCAGTCCCCTGCCAATAAATTGCTGTTTATTGAGCTGACACACAGCCTTGCTAAGTGTCCGTGCTGGTCCCCTGAGAGCCTTCGTCACTATCAGAGCGTGATCACACAGAGAGAGAGCGGGTTATTGTGGATGCTGGTGGTGTCGTTGATCTGATGGTGGCCCAGATTTTAAAGGACATATTCCTTTACGTACAAGTTACTCTTTTTACTGAACCAATGAAGCAGGGTTGTTTATGATGGCACGCTGCAGAGAAAACCGTTAACATTTATCTTTTTTACTGTCTTTTAACAACATAGATGGAAGTTACAGATCACCTCAAATTTGCAGAAGACAGAAAAAATGTAGAGTGCGGAGGAGGAAAGATGAGAGCCATTACAGAGGATCGGCAGAGTAAATGACAGTTTGATGAAGAGACGTGGAAAGGGTAGAGGTGAATGTGGAGGTGTGGCAGGAAAAAAAATGAAGGGTGAAAAAACAAGACAGAAAGATGTCGTCAATCCACAACAGGTGATCAGCTGTTCACTGGAAGGCCCAGGTGTATACACGTTAAGTGACATCAGAGATCAAAGTATGCATGGACAAGTGTAGGCTGACGTTTTTACCACTTAACAGTGGAACTGGATGAGGAAGAGGCTGGGGATTTCCTGCTAAATGCATGGTGTGTGCATGACAAAAAGAAAGATGAAAGATACCGGATGTTTGTATGTGAGACATGAATCTCGAGGCAATCTCGGTTTAAGAGCTGAAGATTAGTTTATCATCGGTGATGGTGAACTTTGGGACAATTAAAGCACAGAACAGAAATGGACTAGTTAAATCCCATAAAACCTTTAATTAGACAATAAAAATTCCAGTGCACACCAGAGTAAGTGACACTTTTATTGGCAGAGTGCATTAAGAATCTAGGAGCGAGTGAGCTGCGATTTTTATTGCAGTTTTATCTTAACAGATTTGCTCTCCGTGCCAACAGGTGTGTCTTCGCATTGTCAGATGCTGGTCCAGCAGATTCGCAGACACCCAAAAATTAAAAAAAAACACGTTACATGGTGAAGTGGGAAAAGGCAGTATCTGTAAATTTAAATAGCAGATGTGATCCTATCTTACAGATCTAGATTATGATTGGAGAACAGAGAGAGAGAGAGAGAGCTGTCAGAGTACTAAAATGGGTATCCCATTTCTGTACATACATATATTTGATCCATATGTCTGAGAATTACAAGCACAAAAAGGGGATCACTGTGAATAGAATCAGCAATAAATGGGTAATGCAAAAATGCACAATTAACTGTTGGAGAAACAAACTGGAATTTGTAGTCCATTAACAGTGGAACACTGTTTATGTTATTTTCAGTAAATATACAGTATATTTACTTAGTAATCAATTATTTAATCATCTTATTTTTCCTGGAATCCAAAAGTTGGGCTTTGAATTTAATTATCCACCCATCCTCCATAACCTCTAAATTATAATTAAATGCATATGCATTTTCTATTTATTTTAAATTAATTAGATAATTGCAAAAATGACAAAATAAAGATACACAGTAACCTATAATGGAATTAGGAATATGTATAAAAAGATGAAAACCTCAAGCTTTTATTTTGATTTAAAGAGGAGGGGAAACCGTCTTGTTTTTTTTTTCTAATGTCTTTTCTCGCTCTAATGTTACCAAAGCCTGTAAAACTAGATTAATCAGGTGGATTAGTCCTGCCATTACATCTATGCTTTGTTTGCTGACTATGTTTTTAAAAAAATTCTTTGGTATTACTGGCTGTGGTGTGTTTGTTTAGAACCTATTTTTAAATGCACTTCGCTGCGTAAGAGATGTAAAAAAAAAAAGAATAATAATAAAATGTAAATGTCACGATTTGTAGGCCATTTGCTGGTATCAGTGATGACAAAGCAAGACCTAACAGGATTAAATGTGGAGAGATCAGTGACCTTTACATGTACTTTATGCTTTCTGTTGATAGGAAAGTGACCTTACCCCTGTTCTTTTTAACACCGATGTTATGTAAAACACCTCTGTTTTTTGTCTGCCTTTTCTTTTCCCCTTTGAAGATATAATGAAATGTGTGTTTTTGCTCCATCCTAATCCGCTGATAGCTCTTGTCAACACTACGCGAATTGGACTGGTGTAATGACAGGTCAGGCATTAACGTGGACAGCTCGGGGACATATGAAGGGGCTGAGATGAATGAGGCTCCTAGCTGCAGTTAAACAAGGCCTTATCGAGCATTAGTCAACACCCCTCCCATCCTGCCACCCTCCCGCCACGTAGCACTGATCCTTGATGAGAACTTCAGTCATCCTTCACCTGTGTGCAACAGGGGACACTTATTGTGCCCAAGGGCTATGTAGTCCTCTGGGTTACAGACGAGCACTGTCTTATGTATCTACTTTTAAAAAAAATTATATGAGAAAGATAGATGATCAAAGGAAGGGGAAGTTGTCCAGTGACAATACATACATTACAATACAGACAATACATTTCCAATTTGGGCGATTTATGTCTCTGAATGAACAACGGATGGTAATGCTAAGCTAAGTAGCTAAAAGTAATATTAGTAAAATTAATATTAGGTTAAACAAATTAAGGATTATTTTATATCTAAAATTATTGGATGAACAGATGGAATGAGTAGCGCATTTAAAGGTTTTTGCTAATGGTTGAAAAAGTGAGTAAGTCAAAGTTACAAAATAAATAGCTAAAACTTATGACAAAACAAGTATTGTTAAATGATTTCATTTTGTATTTTAAGGATATATCTTCTAAAAAATGTAAAAATTTTAAAAAAAAATGTTATGCGGAATTACTCAGATCACTTCCTGTCTTTAGTTTCTTTTTGGCCACTACACACAACTTTATCGTAGATATAATAGCCATCTGAAAATATTATCCGTAGCATATGTAGTTTATTAATCTAACCATTTATTAACAGCACATTTCCCCTGTATGCTATATTATAGCCTGTAAGAAGAATAAATCTACTCTGGTATCTCGCTCAGTAATAGCTATTTACTAATTTGCCAATCTATATGAATCTGGTTTCATAAAGGCTGATGAATTAATTTTTAAACGTAAAGAAAAGGTGATAGAGACACCCTTCAGCCATGTTTTGAGTGTTGACATTGTATAGTTTGTCCACCAGAGGGCACTCTGTAAATTCCTTGTTGGCAGCTTTTCCATTATGTTTTAAATGCCCAAAACAAGAACTAGCTTCTCTGAGCATATCTGGACAGAGCATAACAGTAGTAACTAAATATCTACTTATACTAAAACTTAGCAAAATCTTTTTTGTGATTCATATTTAAAAGGAAATATTGGTATATCAGAATGTCAAATACTTAAATCGCAAATATCTGTATTTGATGTGTCTCAAAAATCCAAAATCTACTAGTATCTTCTTTTTCCCCTTCTTCCTTTGATTTTCCTGCTTTTCTGCCTTTTCCATAATTCCAAATCTAATCTATTTTTTTAAATAAAAAATATGATTAATTAAGTATAATTACAGCCTAAGTACCCAGTGATTCAAATATATCAATTTGAAACCAAACCGTAGCATATGAAGCCAACAAAATCATCTGAAATTGGGCTGGAAAGTATCACTTAGTATTCTCTGACAGAGCTCTTCATTTCAAAGTGTCTTTGAGCTCAGAGAGCCATGGCCCTGTCTTCAGCTGGTAACCAAGTAAAACACATGGACATCCTTAAAGGAAGCATTTGGCAAATTGTTTCAGAAAAAATGCTTATATGTGGAAAAGCCTTGGCTTTACCATCTCCTGGAAACGATTCTGTGGTTTTGTGGTGGGGAATGAGGGTTCAGACAGCCATGGTGTGCAATGAGTGAGTGTGAGCATGTGTGAGCTTGGATTCATTCACACTGCTTCAGCTGTATACCTGATCTCCATCCGCTTTCTTCTTCTTCTCCCGACCATTTCATGAAGCTATAAATATCTCGCAGATATAAATGTCATTTTCCCATATTGATCGCCTAAAATACGTTCTTCCTATTGATCCCCTTCTCTCTGGCTTTATCACGCTGTTGCAGCAGAAATGAATTAACTTCTGAATATTCCATCTTGTTGACAAGAAGCTCGTAGTCCCATCCGCGGCTGACATTTATGCCCCACAGTCTGAGTGTTGATGGAGCGGATTTATTGGCTTGTTCAGGTCACTCAAACTGTGTAATGTAAAGCCACTGGACACGCTCTCACTCCTTTTAGAGCCTGTTTCTCCTTATGGCTCCTCACAGTCACTACTTTTCTTTCTCTTTCCTTATCGACTCATTTCATTTTCTCATCGTAAAACTGAGGGAGCGTGTTGTATAATTCAGCTGAGGGTTAGATGCGCTGCCCTAGACAGTAATGTCCAGGTTGTATTTCCTGTTAGGCCACTCTACCAATCACATGGGATTCTCTGGTTGAATTTCTCTGTACTTACATTCTTGGAAGCTGCATGTTATGGAGTGTTTTTTAGACTAAAAGAGGACTGGGAGGGAAAGAGACACTTTCAATAAAGAGTTCAGAAAATAGGACATGTAAAGAAAGAAAGGCAGCTTTCCATGGAAGACAGGGTTCAGTGCCTTGGAAGTTTGAAGCTGTATCACTAGAAGAATAAACAAGTGGTTCAGACCATTAACATTAGCATCATCCAACACGTCTGTCAGAAATGACACACATGAGATGGCATGTACCATTATTTATGTATATAGATATTTTATATGTAATTAAATATGACTCAATCAAACTAGACTTGTTCTGGAGGAGGTATGGATTTGTACTTGGTCAAAAAAAAAATCCTGATGTAGCCCTGTCATCAGTTTTTTGACAGCTTGTCACTGTTCGACCTTTCCCCCGCCAGCACGCCATTTTCATCCAGTCAAATTTAATAGAAACAGATGACTGGTGAGAGATGAACAATGAAAGGATCACTGGGGAAAGTATGAAACTTACCACATTTCAATCACAGTTACAAAAAGAGAAAGTTTGTGTTGTTCATCACCCGGACCGGTTTTTAATTCTGCTGTTTGGGGTTTTAACTCCAAACTGCTGTGCTGAGTATGCACATTTTTAGTAAGACTCAAAGGAGGAAGGGAGGAGCATCACTCTTGTTCTTCAGTCGCAAACTCATTGAAATCTGCCTCTCCTCGTTAAACAGACGGAGCAGATGAGGCTGCCGGAGACCTGCGAGGTCAGGATGACTGATGAGCTGCCACAGACGACAAAATAATAATCCTATTTCTACCTCCTTCACCTTTCTTTCATCACATCATTTGCCCTCGTTTCCACCAAACCTCTTGCTTTATTTTTTCCCCCTTTACACCGTTATTAGTCTTTTTATATTAAATGAGCATGCATGAGGAAAGATGGGAGGGGTTAAAAATAGTGCAGATTTACAGACCCAGCTTACTTATAAATGAAATGAAATAAAATGAAAGCGGTGTGAGGAGAGAAACAAAACTAATGAGTCAATGACTATATAATAATGGTAACACTCTTCATAACACACACACACACACACCTACACACACACACACATATATATATATAGCATATATATAGCAACTATATATTTAACTATTACATTACCTTTTTTAAATATACATGTTACAGTAACAATGCATCACACATTTTAATTTATCTCAATTATATATGCATTAAATATACTCCACTGACTCATAGGCCAGCAGCTACCCACTGCACTTATGGTGTCACAGCTTTGCTAATCTAACATGAATGTCAATAAACTCTGCATGAACAAAAGAAGGGTAAACATACAAGACAAACAGCTTATTATTGCTTATTTGAGACCTTTATTTGATCATCTCGACCCACCTCTGACGATTATCTGTGCTAGCAGTCTACTTTTTTTAATTAAACATTACCAATTTACATTGATGGGCATTACTTTAAATATACCAGAATTAGCCATAGGCTAATGTTCATCTGTAGCTCTTGGCCATATTTACTCATATTTGAACTACAGTAAGGAAATTTGAAGATGTATATATGAGTACTGTTTTATATCCCTTTAAAATGAATATTTTTAACTCCAGTACATCTCCCATGTTAATGATGCAACATTAACATGTATTTAACCATGATTAATAAATATATATATTTTTTCCATTTAATATTATGTCAAAAATTCAGAACTTTTTCGTGAGTTAAAGCTCTAAAAACACAAAATGGTGAATTATGTTTACAACTTAATCTAGTATAATGTAAAGTTTATATTTTTTTAATTAATATTTCAATTTTATATATTTTTATGTTGTTTATTGTATTTATTGTATTTTTTTTTAATTCTTTTTTATTTATAAATGTACAGTTAACAACCCTAATGTATAGTGGTAGTTACTAAAAAAGTTTGGATTCTAAAATATTCTAAATGTTTAGTCTAAAAAACAACATAAAAATATTTAAAATGTCTTCATATTGTGTTACATATTCGCCATCTTCTGCTGATCATTTTTGGTCAGCTCCACAATTTATAAAATATTACCCTATCAGGAAGCTCGGGAATTTAGATCTCCTTTTAATTCTTCTTCCTATACTATATTTCCTGCTTTTTATTCATAGTTAATGTTAATCCACAAATCCACACCTAAATTTGCCACAAATACTCTCTCTGGAGATGCAGGTAATTATTGACTGTGTGTGTATTTGTGTGTGCCTAGTGACCTCTCATTGGTGTCCATCTCTGTTAAATGTCTGACTGCCTGACGGGCTTGGGGGTGGGTGGGTCGTGAGAACCTGCAGCCACTCTGAGAATCCCACAGAGAAACACACCTTCCTTTGTCTGCTGCAAAACCTCCCTAGAAAACTCCCATACACTGGAACTAACCAACTTAGAATAACTGGTTGATTGTTAGTGATGCCTGTGTGGGTTTTCAGAGGAAATTGGGTTAATTATGCCTGAAACTCTGGCAGAGAGAGCTAGAGCTGAATTTGAGGGCAAGCAAAACATCAAACAAGACACGGTGATGGGTGGAATTCTGGAAACCAACACCAGCTCGTGCTTCATCTACATCCAAAACCTTCTGTGTCCTGCATGTTTGATGTCTGCATAAATGCAGCCAAAGCTTGCTAAGAGCCTGATAGATGCTACTAATGGCAGACTGCTGCAAGGATGGTTTCCAGTTGTAAAAGCCCGGTCTCTGCCAGCAGTGATTTCCGTTTTTCAGCTTAAGACAGTCCTAACAATGAGCTGAGAAACCACAGGGATGAAGACTGCAACTGCTCGGAAGTGGGTTTCCACGATGGTACAGTATTGAGTGTTCTTATTGGTCGGGACCTGGGGAGTTGCCAGGCAAGCAAAAGTCCATATTGAGTCAATTATAGCGTTGCTGAGGTGTGTTTGTCCCACATGTGTATGTACTCATTTAGAGGAGCTGTTTAATTAGTGGAAGCGTGTGTTCCCTGGTGCTAGTGCACGGTCACAGGGAAGGGTAAACATTACAGCATGTACCTCTTTGCACATGTTTAATATTTAACTGGACTGACTGGACCGAAGTGCAAACTAACAGCAAGTCAAAAGGCAATAAACAGCTATTTATCTGTTTGCCATAACGGCTCATATTTGCAGTATAAAATTATCATTACTCTTATTATAGATTTATCAAGCAGTAAAAATGATATAACTTTTACCATGTGGTTTTAATATATTGATATTACAATTTTTAATTAATCTTTTGAATACACTATATAGTGAACATAGCAGTAATGCTCATTTTCATTATTATGACCAAAACAGGATTTTGGCTCATACATGAACTGTAGATGTGCACTGTTTGGTGTTTTGACTGAATTATTGTTATTCAGTCAATAAGCTAAACAGTGCACATCAGACACATCAGTACAAATAACAATATAAATATATATACATAGTATAGGTAACATAGTAATAACATAATAATAACACAGAAGTCTGCTTTTGATTGTTGTTTTATTTTGTAATTTGTAGTGTTTTTTATGCATTAGTGATTTCTGCTTCCTGTGTTTGCTTTTTGATATGCCTCTATTGTGATTTTTCTGCCCCACCTTCAGTTGCATTAGTATCACCTGTATTTTATCTACCACACCTGCTCCCGCCTCCCACTTGCTCGCTCATCTGGTTCTCATTACACTCAAAGTTTCTAGCAGCTTTTTTTTTTCCCCCCTTCTTCCTTTCATTTCTTTTCCTCACATTTCTACGCAATTTTGTTCGCTCTTGCTCTTGAGTCGTGCATTTGTGTCCACTTCCTCTGGAGAAAGTAGCAAACATTTACATTTGAGTAAGTGGTGTTACCGAAGCTCATTGATATTTGCTTATTTCATTTAAAAAAGCTCCAAAGAAACCTCTCGCATGATCACATGCATTCCCAAGTGTTGACAGCTTACTGCCAGCCTAAATATGTAACCACAGCATCCTGCGATGTCGGTGAGATCGTGACATCACCGGGGTTACGTTCGAGAAGGCAGGAAGTGGAAGAGTCCCTCTGTAATCCACATCGCTTTCTCCACCCACTCTATCTGGTTGTATTCATCCTGCGTTCGGGAGATCGGGTGCAGGCAGGGCGGGGCCCCTTAAAGGCCCCCTGGCTAGCTGCTCGGAGATAAAGCCCCACAAGTGGGTCGCTGTGGGCCCCAGCAGGAGCACAACAGTAGATTTTCCCACTCGATAATTCAAGCAGGGTGGGAGCAATAAGGGGAAGTGGCATGCACGTGCAAACACACACACACAGTTATTTCAACTCACTTGTATGAGCATTAGTGTTTTCTGTCATTACGGGCTGTTCCGTTATCAGAAAGATCTTATCACCACAACCTTCCTTCCTTCTTCATTCTGTCTTTTTTAAGAGATTTACGAGTCTAGTATTTTCCAAAATGTTAAGCTACTGCCCTAAAAAAACATAATGTGTTATGTGTAAGTTCAATATTAAACACATTTATTCAGTGCAGTCGGTTTCCAACGAATGCTACAGCTTAGTGGTTTTATTGAAATTCACACATACGTTTGACAACAAAACCACGCAGAGGTTCCTCTTTCATTATCTGCTCTGATCTTTTTTCAGGGGAAACTCTGACTGACCGCTCCTCGCTCGCTCACTGCTCTCAGGCCTTGAGATGTGTCTATTAACTGTTACGCCTCTATTTTTCCCCTCAGCTAGACGCATTCTTCAGCTCTTTCCTACCGACCTACCCCAGTGATGCAAACCTCCTCGGTAAAAATACTCAACGCCACCCTGGTGCGTCAGCCAGACAGCAACCTTCAGAGCGTGTAATAGTCTGCCACACACACACAAAAACACAACTAAAGGGAGTGTAACATGATCTGTGATGGATTTATGTCACACAGATATTGTGTAAGAGACTTGCGCCAAGCTTTAGCATAGCACAGATGTTCAAGATGCATTAAAAAAAATGAATATGCATCCAGTAAGCAGGCGTAATTCTTAGATCCTAACAGAGACAGTAACTTTAGCTGGTTTGTAAGTGCTTTTTGAAAACTTTGTACCAAAACTGCTATTTTAACTTGGAAGCTTATTGTCCTATTATGATCAGCCAGTCATTTAATTTTTAATGCTGGGATATTCTTACATACTGCTGGGAAGTATTAACAAAATGTAATTTGAATTTAAATACTCCTGTCTGGAATATTTTGAAGGTCTTACATTTTTAATGAACACTGCATAAACCCTTTAGGGTCTTGTCTTTGAACTGAAAAAAACCCCGTCTTGAATTTCATTTAGAGACAGAAGAATCCCACATATAGTTTCCTAATGTTATTATTATTATTGATTAAATCTAATTTTGTCAGCTAAAGAAGAAGAAATTTAAATACCTATGTAAAGGAGAATATGTCCAAGATTTTTTTGTATTTATACAAGACATTGGGTAAATTTAAATAAAGATCACCGGCCAAAAACATCATCCAACTAACGCAATGGCCCGACTCCAACAGACACAAAGTGAAGCACTACTTTAGCTCCCCTTTTATTGAGTTGCTTACAGTCCCTGCTGACTTCTAATCAGCCCACAGAAACTTCTCAGCCCTGTATTTGCCGACAGTAATGACAACCCTCTCCCTCCACGCAGCAGCTTTTACAGATCTTTGAACACACGCAGGCTAACTGTATCCGTCTTCAGACGTCCCTCTGTAGTGGTTTGAGGATGTCAGTGTGTTTTAAAATCCCTTCACACATGTCAAATGCATTCATAACATTCTCACTTTGAAGGATACAGTAGAGGCCAAGGGGAAGCTTTGATGTTGCAAAAAAAAAAAGGATCAGGAGTGGCAGAAAGGAGGTGAGGCGAGAAAAAATGGGGAAGATAGAGAAAGGAAACAACGCATACACGAGAAAGAAGTCTGTTCGTGATGACATGTTGCATTACATGATCTCCGTGATCCCCGGTGGTCTCGCTCCGTGAAACACACAACCATCTGCCCCTGACCTTCGGGGTGGAAGAGTCCATTTCCGTGCAGCGCAGGCTGGTGGGGATTAAGAGAGTTCGGGGATCTGGCCTCAGGCCCGGCAGAGCCGGTATGGATCACAGCTTTTAGAGCTCCGAACCCTGGGACCAGAGGGAAACTTCCTAAACCAGAAACACTTCCCTCATCTCCGCCATGCGCACACACATCCAACACGCGCACACAAACTAAGAACTTCATTGCTCCCAGATGTGGGTCCATCCTGTGGAGGGCATGTTCAGATGGTTACTGTGTGCACATGTGTGCGCTGTGTTTATATATGTGTGTGTAAGGAGAAGGCAGACAGAGCAAGATGGGTTGTGCACAAACAGAAATGGAGATGGCCAGGGAGTGTGCTTACCACTGGAAAAGTGATAATAGGCATTTACACTACCTTACCTTACCAAACCGCTTTTAAAAAAAACAAACAAATGCACATCTTGTGACAGGCCGACTGAGCGCAGTGTGTGAAATGAGTAAGACGCCTCTACAGACAGATCAAATGTTCAGTCAAAAACAGACACGGTGACCCTGCTGAGCTCGCTTTACTGCTTCTTTTTCTCCATTCGATTAAGCGACTTAGCATTGCGTAAAGAAAAATCCTAACATCACAGGCGAGCAAAGCAACTGATCTCGCAGATATGTCACTATTATCTAACTTCGCTTTGATTTATAGTTGCTGTTGGTATAGCAGAAAGTCAACTGAGTGTGCGTCTCATCCTGATTTTGCAGAGTCAGGTTTGGCTTGTTTTCTATTTGGTTTTCATTATTTTTTTCCTCAACTCCCTTCTGTATTGATTCCCTCTGGTGTTCTCGCGAAAATCATTCATTTCTTTTCGATCGGGTGGCTGAAAAATATTTTTTCACATAATCTGTTTGTCAAGTAGCCCCTGCTTCTCTCTTGCCTTTGAGGGCAGCACAAACTGCTAAACTGATGTGTCCTCATTTTCTATTCATAAATAAAAGTCCGTAAGTTTGCAGTCCTTTAAACAGTCTCTAATAAACTTCAGCCCACCCACACAGACCACAAGTTAAATGTGTGTGTGTATGTATGTGTGTTTGTGTGTGAGAAAGAGAGAGTGTGTGTGCCTGGATGCATTTGTATGCACAGATAAACGCACATCAGCATACTTTCGGACCCAACAGCATTCCTGCTCCAGATGCTGATGGGAGAGGTGTGATGAAAACAAACATCAGGGTTGCTAGGTCGCCCTAAACTCTCTCTGGCACCATCTCACACACACAGAGCAGTTGTGATCAGATAAAAAGAACAAACACTTTGGGTTTTTTTCTCATTTCATGAGATAATGGGAGTTTAGATGAGATTTCTGTTTTTCTGCTTTCTCGCTGCTGTTTTTCCTTCTCTCCATATGTGGCTCTTGCCTCTTGTTTTTTAGACTCCAAGTTGCTGCTGGTCTCCTTCTTCTTCTATCTCCTCTCCCTTACCGGCAGCCCCTTTCCTCCCCCCACCCTTGTGTTCCATCACTGTGTGGCCTGAAAATATAAACACGACATCAATAGAAGCCCCTCTGTGCCTCAAACAGGTTACTGTGGCTTTCATTAGCCTGACTGAAATTAAACATCCATTTAGTGCTGCAGCACACTCACACAATAGCTCAAACATGCTGGAGACTAAAAAAAATGTAAATATGCTCTGAAAATAAAAACCGGGGGGTGGGGGGTATCAATGGTGTTAATATCAGTTTGTCCTCTGTCAGGCTGATTCCTATGACAGTAATATTAATGCGCCTGACTGCACTGTGGCCAGAAAATATGATAATTAAAGGATGCGACTGTTCCTTTTTCTCAGCTGGAAATACTCACTGAATTGATTACACATGTTTTTCCGATGGAGTTTTGGAATCATATTGGAAACAGTAGGTGACGCAGGTAGGCAAGGATGGATAAGGAGAAGTAATTTAACCAAAACAGTGTCTTCTTCCACTTCTTCTTTCGGGTGCTTTCTTTAAGGGGTCATCTGCATATCCCTAACATCCTCCTCTGTCACACCAACCCCTCTGCATCTCCTCTTTCACTACATCCATGAGTTTTTTCTCTTTTCCTCCTTCCTGGCAGCTCCATAGTCAGCATCCTTTGCCCAGTATATCCACTATCCCGCTTCCTAAACCCAGTCTTTCCCTCAGAAGTAATTATTTCTAATCTTGCCTATCCTGGTCTTCTTCAAACTTCTGTCTTTCTCTCAGTGCTCCTTTCTCCAAACTATGCACCATAGCAGGTCTTCCCTGTCTCTCTTGCTTCTATCCTACTGTCACAAATCACCCCCGACACTCATCTCCACCTACGAAACCCTACTTTTTGCTCTGTCCATTGCTTTGCATGCTTCAGTCCAGGTATTTAAACGTATCCTTTATCATTACTTGTACTCCTCGCATCGTCACTATTACACCCCTCTCCCTCTTATTCACATACATGTATTCTACAAAGGGCAAAACGTCACAACTGTAGTGCTCTGTCTCAGCATGAACTCATACATCTTCTTAACCTAGCATCAACAGCTTTTTCCCATATCCTCATCAGCTTTGTCCCTCTGTTGTTACTCCAGCTAAGTGACGCGGCTAGGTGAGGAAAGTTAAATAGATCCACATCTACCAAAACGGCATGCACTTACTAAAATATATATCATAGACTGTATCTGAGTGCAGTTTCCTCTGTAAGGCAGAGCTCTTAAACTTTCCTGGGATACAAACGAGGGATACAGATTCTTTTTTTTTTTCTGGGACTCAGATCCATAAAAACTATATTGCCACTTATATCATGTGGTCACCAGAAATAAACCCGTGGCCGACATGCTTAGAAACGCCTGCGCTATAGGTTGTAGCTTACACTACACTCTAATGGAGAGAGGACTCATGGTAACAGCATAGGTTTTTTTGTAAACTTTTGTCCTTTAGGTATTTGTTGTACATTTCACAATTTTGTTTTGCCTCAGCCCCCATAATCCAATTCAGACATTTCTTATGAATGCCATAAGTTGTATATTTGGTGTTACCCTCAGAGCTTCATGCCAGGGGACATGCCGGAGTTGGAGCCGAGTGTGTGTGTTGGATCAGAGAAAGAGGGAGAGAGAGAGAGAAATGGAGTCTCCATCACCACACACCAGAGCCCCAATAAGCCCCTCACTTGCAGACCAACCACGAAGACTCCGACCCAACCGCCACCACATGCCTGCTGAGGAGGGAAGGGGGGAAGCATGGAAATTAGCTGAGGGATCTCTCACAGTTGCAACACTGACATTCTTCTCCATTAGGATTTCTATAACACAAACTGCTGCCTCCGATTTGAATCTCCTTCGCAAACCAGTGCATTTGTTGTTTTTATAGGAAAGGGAAAATTGGCGGAATATTTTTCACAACGGAGGTTATTAGATTCCATTTTGGTGTTACGGTAGCATTTGAATGAAGTAAACGACACGAGACAAATAGGTTTTCCTTTCCCTCCCATTTCCCCCGATTTATATACAATCTGTTCTGGCAGGTTATGGAGACTCTCAGTCAAACGCAGGCTTTGGTCGGGGTTTGTTGAACTTTTTGAGGTATGTCCTCTCAGTCTGAGTCATCTAAGTAGGGGTAAAGATCAAGAGGAAGAGGGCAGCCCCGTTTCTTTAAAAGCCAAAATGTGCCTAGAATACCTCAAGTACTGATAATAACAAGCAGAGAGCCAAAAGCAATAACAGGATTGGACCAGAAGACATGGTAAGCCCTATTATAGGATACCTTTGGGCTGTATGCAGTCCGCAAGTATAACTGCTGCAGTAGTATAATTGAAATGTAGAAATGTAGTTACACCACCACAGCCCAAATAGTCCATAAATTAAATAACAATCCCAGTTTGGATCTTATTTTTGTAAGTTATCACTTTCTTGAGTTTGATATCTTTGATTGATCTATAAAACAAAAGCTATCGGTCCAAATCAAACTCCCAGCAATTTGTGAAACACTCGCATACCATGAGTCTGTTAAGCATAAGAAACAAACTAAAAAGCCATTTGCACCAACACAAATTTTTTTCAAGCCACAAGATGGTTGTATCGTGTCAGTTTCAACCCTATAAATCCTGAACCATTAAGTTATTGCCATAAATTATAGTTTATATTGTATATTGAACCTTGTGTCAAAATAAAATAAAAATAAATTAAATATTAGTTTTAGTTTGTATCGTATTTGCAACATATTTTATTTTCAAATTATTACTTAGAAATGTATTATGAAATTTATTTAGTTTTGAAATAAGTCCCAAAGTCTAATCATAAATTTTTGTTCTGCTGAAGCATCCTTCTCTAAAATAAACTGTCACATCAAAAAGATGTGGCAGCAATGGCGTTTAGTCCACTCGGACAGGGATAATTGAAATAGAGAGCAAAACGGAGTGGAGTGAAATATGGGGAGCAAAAGAGACAAACTGAAGCACAATTCATAATGTATTTCAATGTTAAAGAGTGGGCACAGTGCAAAGTTACTGTGACTTTAATCTTGTTGCATCTTGACAGGAACTTCTTCATTACATTGCATTTCATTCCATTTATCAGAGAAAAACAAACGCATGACATTTCTACACTTTGGCTAAACTGGGAGCCGACGTTTTAAATTTCACAGCGGTGCAAACTACTTTCAAATAATATTTCATATTACATATTATGACTGGCTTTGACTATAAAGCCTAAATATGCATGAAACCAAGTCATACTGGAGTTTTCGTAGATTGTCTAAACCCTTAAAGTGTGTGTTCGTCCAAATAACTTGGAAGTTGACTATCTAACCATATTCTTTCTAAAAGCGCTCCCACATTCCCAAATGTCAACAATAGACCATTTTCTGGGAAAAACTGTTAGAAATTGCACAAAAGGCACACATGTAAATATTAAATAATGACAGTTGAATTCCATTTAGCAGCTTCAGTTTTGGGGCCCTGGTACCAGCACGATACTCTTTCTGCTCTCCTGTCTTGGCTTGCTGAGAAAAGCCATGACAAAGCGTCGTCAGTAATTAGTAACACCTGTGGTTTCTTAATGTGACAGGTCAAAGTGTCTGCTGTTGAAAAACGCCTGCTTGGCAAGTGAATGCGATGTTTTTGATTAGCAAAGATGGCCAAAGTGCAAAAACAACATTTTACTCAAGTAGTAATCTAAACTAAATTTCTGGAGGAATTGCCTCGTGATTGCTGAAAGCTTTTGTAGTTAGCATGCAGCTGTTTTAGTCGACAGCAGCCGGTAGACTGACAGCTGGAAGTGCGTTTGCAATTGAAAGTAAGTAGTACGAGATAATGAAAGTTAGCTAGGTAATAGTTAGCTGCTATACTTTTGATTTCCAGATGTCAGTGAGAGCAGTGCTGTAAGAATTACTAGTGGTATGACAGCAGTGTGGCTATTACCTCAGGCCAGCCGGACATTCTCCCATCATCGAGGAACACAGGAGCAAGAGCAGTGGTTATGTGCTTGTTTAGGAGGAGGCCGCGGATGAGATGAGGAAATTACTTTTCTGAGGTTAGCATAGCCTCGCGGTTTTCCTACAGTAGCTGTTCAGTAGCTCCCTCCCCGACTAAACTCACATGGCCACTCCATCAGTGCCAGCAGCTATTGCAATGTTTATCTCGCTCTAATCATGGATTTATCCCTCTAATTACAAAGCGAACCCAAAGCCTCGAGGGCAAGCGAGGCATCATCAAAGGAATGTAATGGAAATATTAAGGGAATGTATCATTTTTCTGATATGCACTCTTAATATGTGAGTTTTCAGTAATACGGTGCACAAGCTGGTATTTCCTACAGTGTAGGGGTTTTTTGGGGGGGAGCTTTTTGACTATGATAAATGGCTCTTTCTCTCTTTCATCCAGAAACCTGATGCCTCGTACTCTGGAAGGCCAGATAACCATGGAGAAAACCCCAAGCTACTTCATCACCAAAGAAGCTCCTCGGCGTGTCTTCTCCATGAGCCGCCACACCAGGCTTATCGTGGTAGTTCGAGACCCTGTGACGCGCGCTGTTTCCGATTACACACAGACTCTGTCCAAATCTCCCGGGCTTCCGTCCTTCCAGAACCTGGTCTTTCGTAACACCACCACAGGCCTCATCGACACGTCTTGGAGTGCCGTACGCATCGGCATCTACGCCAAGCACCTAGAGAACTGGCTACGCTACTTTCCACTGTCGCGCTTCCTGTTTGTCAGCGGCGAACGCCTTGTAACAGACCCGGCGGGTGAAATGGGTCGGGTCCAGGACTTCTTAGGACTCAAGCGCGTAGTCACAGATAAGCACTTCTACTTCAACCAGACCAAAGGTTTCCCCTGCTTAAAGAAGCCCGAGGGGAGCAGCAGGCCTCGCTGCCTGGGGAAGTCAAAGGGGAGGCCCCATCCACAGATACCCAATGAGGTCCTGCTCAGGCTCAGAGACTTCTACAGACCTTTTAATCTTAAATTTTACCAAATGACTGGCCACGACTTTGGCTGGGACCAAATGGCAACTCACCAAAGCTCTTAAAAACTGCCAGTTTTATTCACCAACTTTTAAACGCAGGCAGGGATATTGTGTGTTCTATTGTTTGCCGCCAAAGTTTCTGCTTTGCATAACTCGCCTTTTGTTTTTCATTTCTTAAGCTATGATACCTGAATGCCAACGCACAAAGGAGCCTTCACCTGCGTTTATAAGCATGGGCTAACAAAGTTTAGAAAAACTTCAATCCTTTGAGGCACTTTAGCAAGCATTTTTGACAAAGTCCTGTGCAAATAGCTTGTTTTGTGCTCATACTGACAAGCAGAAGGTAAACTAAAGCATACTGCTTACTTACTTAAATTAGAGTTTTAATGCACTTGGCATCCCAAGTTAAGCTGCCATTGCTATCAAAACACTGACAATGGGAGATGTTTATAAAGTTAAACCAAAAAGAAAAAGAGATTCGATGGGTGAACAAAGCCAGTTTGGTAAACCAAACGACAGTAAGGACAGAAGTAATTGATACTTTTGTGGTGCAATCACGATAAAAGCAAAAAGGTTGAGACAAAAGCTGATAATTGAGAAATAGTTACACTAAATCAAAAGATGTAACAGTTCAACTCAGTTATAAACACTTATCAAAAGTCTAAAGTTTGTTTTATGGACTATCATTTCTTTTCTTTCTTTTTTTTTTAAATACAAAATGTAGCAAAGATGATATAAACCTGGTTCTGATGAAAAGGAGAAGAGAGGGAAACATGCCATTGGTCAACTACATGCTGTAAATGTGCAGTTATTTATGTCATTAATGCAATGAATGCATTTTTACAGACTGGAGAGGAACATTTACAGACAGTAAACCTGTGACTGTTTTTCCACGTTGTTTGATAAACACTTACCCTGTCACATGGTACAGTACTTACATGTAATTGTGTATTTCTAAAAGTCTAATTTATAAGGTGGCACAGTGTTGTTGAGATGTTTTCTCTGAAACTTTTGTATTTGAAATTCTGACTAAATATTTTGTTCTGAAACAAGCATTTGGGCCATGTTTTGCAATTTATTTCTGAGAAGTATTCAGATCAAACTCTTTGTATTTATTCCAGATAGGCTGAGTTTGCTGCTGCCTAGACTACAACATACATCTGCGGGGCAGATGATTTGCTGGTGCCTGGAAAAGATGTACAAGACTCGTGATGACTAGAAAAGAACATGTAATTAATCAGTGTTATGTTGTTTCAAGAGATGTAGTAGGAATGACCCCATTCCTTTACATCATTTGAAATGGTAAAGACTATTTGTTTAATATTTCATCCTAAAATAATAAGTAGCTTTAAAATGAGATTAGCACTTTAGCAGTCATGATCTCACAACACAGCTAGCTTCCATTCCACTTCCACTACAGCTACTATAAAGTACTATGCAAAAGGTCTTGAGCTACACAAGGGAAATAGGTGCCGCTGTTTATTGAAACATATGAATACAAAAATGGGAATATAGTATCCATTCAGCCATCTATCCGTTTTGTTGTGCTTATCCAAACAAAAATAGAACACATTAGGCAAAAACAGAGTTTGTACAACTTATTGACAGTCAGCATTTGGCATGATTACCTTTATTTTGGTAATGGACTGGTTAGCACTTTTCTACTCAATCTGAGCACTCAAAGCGCTTTATACAACTCGTTCATTCACCCATTCAAATAATCACTTTTCTAAGTTTTTTCAGTGCTATCTAACTAACATTCATACATACACATTTGCACTCCAAAGAATGCATTGGAGAGCAGCCTGGGGCTAGCATTTTACCCAAGGATATTCA
The DNA here is from genome assembly GCA_015108515.1 of Hemichromis elongatus. Taxonomy (NCBI): domain Eukaryota; kingdom Metazoa; phylum Chordata; class Actinopteri; order Cichliformes; family Cichlidae; genus Hemichromis; species Hemichromis elongatus. The sequence goes on along the minus strand of VUQR01010169.1, from coordinate 56,367 downwards.
GCATGCAGACTGGAATCAAACTACCAACCTTCTGGTTAGTAGGTGGCCCACTCTACCACCTGAGCTCTAGCCTCCCCGTTTGATCTCTTAGGCAATTTTTTGTTCTCCATTGAGATCATCCCACATTGCTACAGTAACGCTGAAGTTTAAGCTCTGGGGAGGCCAATCCATGACTGTTAGTGCTTCACTGTGTGTTTTTCTGTCCAGGTATGCTTTTACTGCACTGGCAGTTTGTTTGAGATCATTATCTACTCATTATTGTCATTATCATTATTTAAAAATAAAGCTGTTGTCAATTAGACACTTTCCAGATGGCATTGTATGGTAAACCAAAATCTGATGGTAGTTTTCTGTGTTCACAACTGTATCAGTTTTGACAAGATCCATACAGACATATCGTATTTTCTCCCTGCTTCCTTAAGAATGGCTTCTTGATATCCATACTTCCACTGAACCCATTTCAGATGCATCGCCAAGGTCCTTGTTTTAGGTCTAAAGACTTGTAAAATTGTGTCCTTTGTAAAGTTTGTTAAGATTGTTATTTGTAGACACAACACTATCACTCCTTCGAGTAAGGCCTTTTTTTATGCTTGAATTATCCAGTCAATCTTAAGTGGTTTAGCAAACCAGGCTGAAAACCGAGAAATATACTTTTGACTGTGGTCATGTCCAAGGTCTTGAGTGAAAAAGCAGCCAATGTCCAAAGAAAACTTTAAAAAACCTTCAGAAAGCCTAGAGAATTTGCTCAAGGCTACTTTACAAGGAAGTCTGGCTCTTTGGAAGCAATGAAATGAGGGGTAGCTCAGGTCTTTGGCATAGTCTCCATCTCTTTAGCTCTGTTTGACTTCCTGTAGCCCTACAACAAATCACCTTTCACTGCTATAGTACAAAACCACCAATGGGAGTTTTAATTAACAGTTTTATTGTTGACATTATTTTGATTTTTAACTCTTACTTTTTGCAAAGAAACTGGAAGTTCTAGTTTAACTTAAGCTTTCTGTTTCAACAGCAGCATTTGTAGTCAACTTTCTTAACCTATCAATCTGACAGAAAACACAGCTGGCCTTGTTTAATTTCTTATTGTCAGCATTGTTAGTAAATATCAGGGCTATTCTCCCACAGTTTTTAATGCAAACCCTTTTCCCTCTGCGTTTCAAATAGCTGATTAAAATTTTGGGAAACACATTTTTGTTTTCTTACCAATAGCAAAATGTGAAGATTGAGTCTGTTGTACCTGTCCTTTGATTAAAGACTACAGAGTGAAAAGTTAATGTCATGTCTGATTGGTGACATTTAAATGTGCTGGTAGGTGGAATATGTTACATTTGGAAAAAGTCTACTAATTAAGCCATTTTTCAGTCTTAACTGTGCTTATCTTTAGAAACAGATAGCTGCATGTGACTATGCAAAAGCTTCTCAAATCACATTTGAGAAGGGTTTGGTTTTAAGCAAATAAGCAACTGTTTTGGAGATCAGAAATGAGATCACATATCCTGAAACGTAATCACAGAGCCATCACCATCGCCTTCTTTTGACTGCTCCCTTCAGGTATCGCCATAGCAAATCATCTGCCTCAATCGCACTCTATCTCTACCATCTATTCTGTCACATCAGCCCTCTGCACCATCTCTGTAGTCTTTCTCCTCTTTTCCTCCTACCCAGCAGCTCCATATTCAACATCCTTTGTCCATTATAGCCACTTTCCCTCCTCTGCACATGTCTAAACCATCCCCGTGCTCAGCCTGAATATCTCTCCCAGATAATTTCATTTCTAATCTTGTCCATTCTGATCACTCCCAATGAAAATCTTATTAACTTTTCATCTCTGCCGTCTTCAGCTCAGCCAATCCCACCGTGCTTCACAGCAGGTCTCACTACCACCTTGTAAACCTTCTTTTTCAATCTTTCTGCTCTCCTTCTGTCACAAATCATCAACAAACAGCCATCACTTGATTACTTAGCTCTGTATAAGCTTTTTTGGAATTTATCCATGTTCAAAAGGAATAAACGGAACAGGAAATCTGGAACTGAATGTCTGTTATCTACTATCTGGACATCCTGGCCACAAAAGACCTAAAAAATTGACTGAATCCCCCAGAGTTTTAGTGAGTGAGTTCCTGGAGTTTAAACTAGCGTCATATTAAGTGAACAGATGTGATAGAGGTATCAATATTCCCATCTAACTTTCAGCATTAAGATAATTCACCAGGATGTCAAACTATATTTGACCATGATGGAAAATGCTTTCTTCAAAGTGACTCTGTTTCTAACAGAGTCTAGCGGAAAGCCTCACAGCAGTTTTTAATGCTCTGTACTCATTTGAACATAGACATGTGTTCAGTCAGGTTTTGGCACACTTGTTTTAACTTTGCACGAACTGACTAAAGTTGGTGGCTGGAGCTGTATATAGTCGGGTGGCTTTTATTTTTTTTTCTGTAGGGGTCATGTAGCTGCAGGCGTCTGCGGTTAAATTTGAAGTTAACACAGGACAGTGGCTCTTCTGATGTGTAAGCAATCAATTCACCAGGGTGATTGGAGACCTTTTGGGGATGGCAATCTTTGACCTCTTCTCTCCCCCTTGACCTGTGAGCCTGGTCACCATAAACCGCTGACCGCTATAGCCATGCTCGTTAATGGAGTCACCCAGCATGAACTATGAGCGAGGAAGCATGCACACACTCACACACTTATAAACACACACAGAGACATACAACAACAGCCTCCTGATCCATTAATATTACATTCTCAACCTCTGGGACCTCAGCTGAGGGGAGATGGTACCAATCAATAGCTGCCTCTTTAGTTTATAGGTGGTGGAGATATGCGCTTATAGCTGCCATGTTCCAGCGTCGGTGTGATTTAGCTTTGGGGTCAGGTATAGGTCACTATCATACTTTTCATATTTGTAAAATATTATTTATCAACTGATAGATCTTTCCTACATCTTTAATCGATGAAGCACCTAAACACAGATGCACAGGTGTGGGAGGGGGGTACTCACAAGGATGCTGGACCTGACTTTAGCCCTTTAAGAGCTGTGCAGTCTGAGAAATGTATCTATTTTTGAATGTATTCATTATTTTATATTCTTATATATTCTTATAGATTTAAATCAGCAGTTGTGTCAGTTCAATTCAATTACCATTAATGGAGAAAAAGCTTTTATGACACTGGTAAATTTGTGATAGCAGCAGAAATTGAAGCTGGCTAACACATAATGAATTGTCAACTACCTCTGTGCACTCGCTGATCCCTGCAGTTTTATGATCAACTTTCAGGTTTGACTCGTTTTTACCATTTTTACAGCTTCTTTTGCTATAAGTACCTTGTTTTTTAAGGAAATCTATATTTTAAACTGAATGCATGCTATTGGATTTTACCAGCTTAACAGCTATATAGCTATTTTATAACAGATTAAAAACAAAAGCATTTGGGATAGGAGTGGAACAAATAATTGAGTGAGTCCTCTTATTGCTCTTATTGCAGACCACATGCTTTTTCATTCAAAATTCTGAAGCCGCTTTCATTGCCAACAACATTTTAAGAGGAGTTATGAGACGATCAGTTACCTAAGCAGATTTTTTTTTACCAAAACGTGCTAACGTTTGACAGGCGGGTGGTGTTCACTTTCCCCAGTGTATACTCTCTAGTTATAGAATATCTTCAAGTCACACAATCCCATTCACTGGTGAGGAGTGCGTAAAGGGAACCACCGGGCTATGTCGTCGAGCTCTCCGATGCTGAAAAGTTTCCTTTATGTCCCTCTCTGCACCAGAGAGCCCTGAGACCTGAGATAGCAGCAAATCTCTCATTCATCAGCTGACTGAAGTTATTCAGGCCTGAAGGTATTGATATGCAAACTAGATGGTTCAGCTTCAGGTCTGCAGAACAGACCTTTATCCAAAAAAAAAAAAAAAAAAACCCTGCTCCTTCCTTATACATTTCACTGTCGCTCACACAATGGCCCCTCCTGTCAATGGGCCATTTGAGCGTCTGGCTCCACTGCCTGTGCATAGGATCCAAAAACACATGGATTAGGCAAAACGGATATCGGGATGTATAGGCAAATGTCACCCCTTCAGATCTTTGCACCCTTAATAAAAGTGACTGGTGACCCTTATTGAGGAGGTCAAGTGTTTTTATTTAGGTGGATTGGAGGCTGCTTGGGGACTGCCTGCCACTCTGCCAGCCTGCTTACTGGGCACCTCATGGGTTCAGTGAAGCGTGCAACAGCCGAAGGATGAGAGAGGCTAATTGAAACCCCGACTCTCGTAGGGTAGATGCACAGACTGGTTCACAGCTCATTTGTAGCTGAATTGGACAAATTGTACCGCACATTTTGATATGTAAAACAAATATGCTGCAAAAAACATTAAAGGAACACTTTTATCTAGAGTATAAAATCAAGTCAGTCAAGCTTTTGGGATATTGATCTGGTCAGTTAAGTAGCAGAGGGGGATGTTCAGCTGCTTTGGTGTTAATGAAATTAACAGCAGGTGCACAACAATGACACAACCCCCAAAACAGGAATGGTTTTTCAGGCGGAGGCCACTGACATTTTTCCCCTTCTCATCTTTTCAGACTGTTTTTTTTTTTACTAGTTTGCATTTGGCTTGGGTCAGTGTAACTGTAGCACCTGGACTCTACAGAGGCCGCACAGGGGAGTCAAACTCCTCCAGGATGGCACATCTATAGGCGTCATTGCCAGAAGGTTTGCTGTGTATCCTAGCACACTCTGAAGAGCATGGAGGAGATTTCAGCTCTCCAGTTACTCTCTGGACAGACCTGTAGACAGACCTCCCATCAACAGGACTAGTGTAAGGAGGAAGAGGATGAGCAATGCCAGAGCCCTACAGAACGACCTTTAGCACGACAGTGATGCGAATGTTTCTGACCAAACATTCAGAAATAGGCTTCATGAGGGTGGCCTGAGGGCCCAACATCTTTTAGAGGGCCCTGCTTGGCATCATGGAGCCGGATTGGAATTTGCCATTGAATACCAGAATTGGCAGGTTCACCACTGGTGCCCATGTTGTTTTTACAGACATGTGACAGATGTGACATGGTCTAGAGTAGCCGAGAGTATCACTCTGACTACTATTAGGTACCGGGATGAAATCACTGGATTGTCTACGCCTGGGTTCTGGTGCACAATGCCCAGCCTCATGTGGCAAGAGCATGCTGGCAGTTTCTGGAGGATGAAGGATGAATACCATTTCTTTGAAATCTATCATGTTGTGACAAATTGTTTATCTTTCCAAGTAGTGATTCTGATGCTTGGTCAGAGAGGATATACTTTTAACAGCCTTTTAATATCCAAGGAAGAATTCAATCCTAAGTCTAACCAAAAAAAAAAAAAAAAAAGGGAATGG
>VUQR01010169.1:34968-50975 GCA_015108515.1 Hemichromis elongatus | reverse complement strand
TTTTCTTAACCAAAAAAAAAAAAAAAAAAAAAATAAAAACAAAACTAACCAAAAAAAAAAAAAAAAAAGGGAAAGGGAAAAGTCAGAAACAAGAATAACATAAACATCTGTAATCTGCAGTCCTAGACAGGACTTGTATGTTTTGGTGGGAAGCCTTTTACTACCCCACAAGCAGTCTTTCTGTGCTTCCTGTTTGCTCTCAACAAACAGCCCAACTAAGCTCTACTGAACTCAAGTGACAGTATTTTTCCAATGAAAACCTCTCAGTGCAGGTTAAACATAATCCTCAATAGGCTGACCGAAGCATGCTGCTGTTGCATTCCACAATTAAACGCTAAAATGTCTAAGCTTGTTTTCAACAACCCAACTGAAAACAAGCCTATTCTGTATCCACAACACAGAACAGCAATACATATCCACTGTCTAATGTCCTCTCACTCTTTAGTCACTTGAGCAACTGGTCTCTAGTCCCCCTCTGCACCGTGCTCTTCCCTGTGGAGGTCAGCATCAACACTCTGGCCCGCCTTAAGATCAAAGTTCAAAATGCATTCCACCGCCGGGGTGACTTAAGGTCACCTGAGCCTCATACTGTGAAGGTTATTCTGAGACTGATGAGTAGAAAGTGACTAATCTGTTACCCAATTCTAATAAAGGAGTAATTTACTGTGAATGATTGAACTAAATTAGCCATAACAGCTCAGGGAGAAGCCTTTTACACACCTTTATTATGTATGTTCGCTACACTAGACATGGACAGATTGTGACAAAAGTCTGCCCATGTCTACAATCCAAATAACCAAGCGTTAACACTCGATATAGTAATGTAGTTTTTCATTTTGCTAATGAAGACGCAGGGCTTTAAAACCTAATTCTTGTTGTACTTTTAAACTAATCCAAAAATGTAAAATGTACCTCCGAGGGGACTGCACTGGAAGTTTGAGAAACTGAGAGTCGCTCACAATTGTGCTAACAAGATCTTGTTCATCTCATAAGCAAATTGAAATTAAACCCAGAAACCTCAAAAAGTGTCCTTCTAACCTCCTTTCCTGATGCTATCTGTTTACCATAACTGTCTAAATGGATGCCAAATTACACAGCCCATGATTGGTTTAATATGAGGTCTTCACTACTTTGATGAGCAAGCTTCAAATTAGGAGCAAACGTTTGAGTTCTGGCTGCAAAAGCTGCATTCCTGCAGCAAAGCAGAGAAAATCTGCACCCATGCTTCCTCTCTAATTAGCAGATCAAGGGACGAACAAAAAACATGGACTATGTACATTTACACATTCACTCTTTTTTTAATCACTGGGAATAAAACCAAGTCCCTGTGTTACATGCTCTCATTGGCTAATTTCTTAGGAATGGCCTCCTGGTGACAGTTTGCTTAATGAATGGACTCTCACATTGATTTTACCATATGTTCATTTTTTTCGCATCTGATGTGTTTTTTAGTAATTCACTCATTTTAGAAATAAAACAAATAAAAAAGGTAGATAACAAAAGCTATATATCTGGTGCTTTAATGCATAAAAGAAGCTAAGTTTAGAAATAAAAGTGGAGAGAAGAGCCGACAACTGTTAACCCTCAGAGAGGATCATTGACACCTAATGAAACTGATCCCACAGAGGGTATCTATGGGCCACCTTTGACCCTGAAAGTGGATGTCAGGATCCTGAAACAGGCAAATCTTAGAGACAGGCTAGTTATTATACTGGGGGAAAACAATAATAATAAAATTAGCTTATTTTAAGCTAATTCATTCCCATTTTAAAACAAACAAACAAACAAACAAAGAAAAAAGAGTTAAAAACAAAAGAAAATGAAAAACGACCATTATGGCTAAATTAGGCTCTCTTAGGTCAGATGGAGTTTTGTAATCTAATTACTCTAAAAATTGTCTCCACCCATTCACATCCTGTGCTTGCTTTTCTTCTTTCCTATAGTAACAAAGTATGGCATAAAGAGTTACTCTGTCAGTCTTTTTAGCCTGATATGGTGGTGTGTAACCCTGCCTGAGCGACATGCTGTTAAACAGCTGTTTCTAGATCCTTTGCTCAGCCTGCGCTTAGACAGTCTCACTCGAGTTTACATCTCAGAAAGAACCGATCATGTTGATCTACACACTGCTACACAGTGAAAAAGTCATCCAGCTTCTGATGCCTAAATCTCAGTTTCCTGTGTTTCCTCTAAGTATTGGAAAAACTGCGTAGGCACACTGAGATATCCTCTTTTTTATTTATACCTTTCTGTGCAGCAGTAAATTAGATTATTTCTTATTGGACTCTTTTTAGTCTGAAACAGAGAGCGGCAAAATCTACATTCATACAAGAGAAAAAGGTCACCGGGTTTCGGCATGTATGCAGCAGGATAAAGGAAAGGACACTAACACAGACATGTATACAGACTTCCCATTTCCAGGCATATTTCTGTCTTTCCCTCCCACAAGCCTCCCTTTCTTTATTTTCCCTCTGCACCAAAAGGTAAATTAGATGCCATTCACAGTAACAGATGTCTTGGGAGTCAAGTCACCTCTTGTACACTGTCTCAGTGTCTCTTAGGTCAGATGGAGTTTCCTATCACCCCAACGGAGAAGATGGAGCTAGTCTTTAGGGATGTGATCAGCTTTCAGCAGCTTTGGGGACTATGCAGAGTGGAAAAACAGAAACACATGGTCTAATAAAAACTGATTGTTAATATATATTTATTTATTTAAAAATATGTATTTTATTTGTTTCTTTTAATTTAGCCATTCATTAACCGAATTCACTGAATTGTTTGTTTGAATTTTAGGTGTAAAATATTTCATTAAAAAAAACCCTAAAGTGATAAAGAGAAAAGAAAAAGGCCATAACAAAAGCAGAACATAGCCTATGCTTAATTCATCAATATTTATTAGGGATAATCACATAGGTTAAGTAATTGGGGTTAGCTTATAAAATAAAGCATTTTTATTGTGTTACCAATGAAATAAATATAAACCTTTGCTTTTATTTTACATTTTAGGCTACTTTGTTATTTTTTTATTTTCCCCTTTTATCCTTGAATTTCTATATCTTTACCAAATTACTAGCAAAGCTCTTTGAATAACATACTAGCATTTTCAGCTAAACCTAACAATAAAATTAAATATTGATATCACGAATCATGGACTGTTATTAAATCTTTAAGGGTGTTAAGGGTTTGTGTTTGTTGTTTTTAGTATTTGGCAGGAACGTTCTGAGGAGATGATTAACACTGGTGCTAGCTAGCTTGTTTAGCAAGCTGGAGCTAAACAAGCTAATTAGTTAGCTAATTGAATTCAATTGATGATAAACGGCTTGCAGAAAACATGCTTGTGAAAGGACTATTTGAGCCTTGTCCTCATATAAAGTTCTCCTTGTAGTTGACAGTTTGTCACTCTTCAGTTGAATAGTTAAAAAGTTTTTATCCATCTTTCATTTCCTTATATATGCTTCCAAGGATCTTTGAGTTATCCAGGCAATCTGAAGGATTTTTTTCTTTTTTTGGAAATATTTTTTTTTATTTTTTATTTATGCTGATGTTACCTTGTATCTATTATAAAGGGAATAATTGTGTTGTTGCATCACTTCATAACTATGAAGAATTGATGTAGTGTTATGTCTGCACATAACAGAAAACAATTTTAAATTGTAGTCTTAGGGACTTTCTTGCTGGCAAGGACTAGCAGCTATCATTTAATTGAGACAACCTGTTTACTTTGCATTTTTTATTTACCGGTAAATGCATTTATAAAAGATGAAAAGTCTAAAACTAAAACACATTAATAACTATCTGGCTACACCAGAAGCCCTGAAAGTTAGCCAGCTAATTTATTTCTTTAGGACATTATATTCTTCTTCAGGTATGCTTGTCTTGATTACATAAGAGGCCACAAAACAGATGTTTTAAAAACAACTTACCGCTATAGATTTAGAATTACAGATTTAGACTCACTGTTTTCTCACAGAGTAGTTCAGTCTAAGCAAATATTGCCACTCTGCATGAGAAAAGATCATCATGCTTTATTGTCTACAGTGGTAACTCAAACAAATTGGAGACAGTGTTCTTCTTGTGTGCTGCTTGGATCCAGGCTACAGTTAATTCCCACTTTGGAGGCAGATATGGGAACAATATCACATCTCATCCCTGGGGGGGCCTGACAGAGGACCACATCACCTCCCTGAGTCTCATTATTTAATATCAGAGTGCTTTACTCAGAGGCTGCAAGGAGGTCAGAGATTTATGGGTCACTGTTCAATAAGGACTATGTCACACACTCAAAAAAACGATGAACACAGAGGCCGACCATCTTGGGATTTACGGACATTAGTTTGCAGAGGGGGTGAAGAGATACAACGATAAAGAGAGAGATTGTTGCACACTCAGACAGCACAGAGGAATAAATGGTGGTGGAGAAGAAGAGGTAGCAAAAAAGATGAGCTGAGGGTGACCAGACTGGAGAGATTGGAGAAAGTGGGAGCGAGCTGTTCAGCTCCAGCGAGAGAAATGAGACGAGCGATGCCATAAAGAGTAGAAATATTTGGCCGCGCACATTTTCCATGTTTCTATTTTCTTTTTCCAACATAGAAGCTGAGATAGAACCTCGGCATCATTAACTGCAAACAGATGTGGCTATCGTTCACAATTTAAATCATCACAAAAAATTATATGATATCAGTGCACTGACAATATAGTCATAATTACTCATTTGTCCACTTTGAAACATCATGTTGTTTTCCGACCAAAGTGGCTATACGCTGCAGCTCAGCCATAGCTGTCACTTTGAGGGAGAAACTCAGACATCAGACTGACATCATGATGGTTAGAGGGGGATAACACAAACCACAAAATTAACAGAAAGAAAAATTACACGTCCATTATTTTTGGTAGTAATGACTGCAAGCAGTGCAAGGAAAGGAAAGACAAACATTACAGTGGAATCATAATTTTATATATATGTAGGAAATTACTTTTCTGATGTTCGACATCAGACAGCCCAGAGCACTGTGAAGAAAGGTTTATTAAGTACAATATTGGGTTTCTCTGGTGGCAAAATACATAAAAATCTAAAATATTGTTCTGCGAGTATTAATGATATTTTACAGCATTCACCCGTTTGACTTCACACTCCTAATGTGTGTTGTAGTAATCCCTTAGAAAATAATTGCAATCAGCGGAGAATGTCCTGTCATACATCAGCAATCAACACTCGTAAATCGCGGTGAATGCCCACATTTCATGGCCAAAATCAGCTTTTTAAAAATTCCACACTTCACCACTACTAATATTTGCAAAATTAAATAATTAAAAAAGAAATTATTATTTCAGCCATTTAGCTTCATTGACTCATCATTCACAAAGGACTGTCATGCGAGCACTCTCTAGGTGAAATTCAGCCAGTTCCAGTAAAATGTCATGAATCTGAATCATGTCGTTACGGTCAAGACAACCTCTCAAACTGAGAGTCAGAAGATAGCTTAGTATTTGAAAAAATACAAAACTACACATCTCTAGGGTTTACAAAGAATGGGTTTAGAAAAGTGAAAATATTTACTGGGAGGCAGTTCTCTGGGCAAAAGTGCCTTGTTGATGTCAAGAGGTCAGAGGAGATTGACCAGACTGCTTTGAGCTGATGGGAAACAATTAAATAATCAACTGTTACTCCCAAAGTGTGCAGAAGATGATCTCTAAATGTGCATCACGTACGCTGAAACAGGGTGCCACTCCTGCTAGGGAACCGATGCTAGCATTTGCACATGCTCATCATACGATCAGAACATTGGAAAAATGTTGTCTGGTCTGATGAGTCTGCATTTATGCTAAGACATTTCGATGGCAGAGTCAAAAGTTGGTGTAAAAGGTATGAAGCCCTGGATTCATCCTGCCTTGCATAAATTAGTATCTGATGAGTAATGGTGTGGAGGGTATTTTTCACACTTTGGGCCACTTAGTACCATTTTATTCACCACAGCCTACCTGAGTGTTGTAGCTGAACATGGCGATTCTTTTATTACCACAGTTTATCCATCTTCTGATGGATGATTTCAGCAAGATAAAGGATCACATCACAAAGCTGCTTTATTGAAAATGACAATCAATGTCCTCCACATTCACCAGATCTCAATCCAGTAAAGCATCTTGGGGATGTGGAATCAAGAACTTACAGAGAGAAGGACTGTTGTTATAAAACAATCCAGCTAATTGCTGTAAAACCTTTTATTTATCTTAACAGTAAGCTACTTTTAGCTGCTCACGGGGTCAAGGGGTCAACACAGCACATAGGCCACATATTTGATAGCAGCTCTTTTTTACACCAGGTACCCTTTGTGATGCAGTCCCAACAGATTTGTGTCTCCTCCAGTGATTAAGCCATTGATTTCCCCCCCTCTTGTTAGGGAAATATGTTAACCACTACAGTAGGAGTCACTGGCTGGTTAGTTGGTTGGAGGTAGACCAAGGCTAATCAGAAGCTTGGGTTCACTTAGGTTCACTATGTGAATCTTAGCAAGAAAGTATTTAGACACAAAAAAAAAAGTGCTTGTGTGACTGGGACATTATCAGTTAGGTTGTTTTGTTTTTCTTTTAAGGGCTGGACTGAGATTTGAGATTGGTTTGTCTGCTGAGTTTGGCCCTCTACCATATTGTGTGTTCCTGTGCTTTCCCACTTCAGGTGTTAACACTTTTGGCTCCCAACCTCAGTTCTGGTTAAATCCGGCCCTGTTGTGCAGCTTAATTACTCTTAGAATGGCAAACTGTAGTTGCACTTAAAACAATTCCCTTTGCTGGATATACAAATGAATATACTCCAGTGATTCACAACCAAAAGGTAATATGGAACACAAGTATAATCTTTTTTTGGGGGGGGGCATTCTAATGGCCAGTTTAAAATATAGAAAAAAAATAATGTTAAATAGAAAACCATCATTTTTATCATCAGCCTTTAGAAATCCATACTGATTAAAAGCTAACCCATACATCCTATCCGGGCCACAACAACATGCCCCATCTGCTATAAAGTGTCCATCTGAAACAGAGGCTCTTCACATTCCCAGAGATCTATAGACAAACCATAATCCTCCCAACCCCCAGCCCATAGCGACACATTGTCAGTCCTACTGGCCTGATCTTAGAGCCTGACACTAGGGCACAGGTAATAGATCACATTATAACCAACACATGAACATTTGCAGAAGGCTTCCTCAATAAGCAGCTAAAGGAAGAGGTATAATTTGCTATTGACGTAGCTACGATTACAAGGACGGTGAGAAGATGAATGTCTGTGTGCATGCAGTGTTCCTGTGCTGTGCACACATGCGTGGCTGAGTTAATATATCTTTTTACAACACAGATGTATCTTTGGTCGGCCTGACATGCCTTTGCATTTGCAGCATCCACCCTTCAGGCTGTAGCTCTCTGGGGTTTAATAGTCACTGGAGTAGTCATAAGGCCTAAAGGAAATCAATTACACACAGACTGTGTTGTTAGTATCAGAGAATTTTAGCAGAGAATTTGTTAGATAGACAAGCTTTCAGGTCAATAATGTGAGGAAATTTGTATTTATTTAACAGTCCATGACCGTTCCTGCTATTCTTTTAAATCGTATAGTATGCAGTAGCATTTGGGTTAACCAGTTAAGCTGACAGCATTGATTAGCAGTGAGTTATTTCAGGGAAAATCCTTCTACATCAAATTATTCTTACATATAATGTAGGTAACCCAAGGCCAGAGTGGAATACCAGAAGTCCAACTCTGGTGGTCCAAAGTATAACGTCACTGACAGTGAAGAGGAAAACGACTTAGAGGTCGGGAGAGCAAATCAGGCGAGCCGGTGTCTCCTGATCCAAATATAACAGACGTGTATGTAGGCTCAATAAAGCAGGCTGGTTTTAAAGACAGACATGACTGCGAGCTGGTATAGAAGGCAGTATCGAGTGGCAAAATCCAGTTAAACAGAGAAGGAGACGGTGGCAAAATTGCTGAATTTAAGTCCTGAGTGACATTAAGCCCTGACTGCCACTGATCAAATGTAAGTTTGCTGACTTCACATGCTTAATGACGGGCTGAAATAATGACATATAGGTCGTATTTCAAAAATAAAACATTGCACACCGCACGCTTGTCCTGATGGAGCCATTAGGATTCCCTCTGTGCTGTAGGTCTAAACTAACCTGTCACCTCCTCCAGCGGCAGCCGATCTAAAGACAGACATGTCACTGCATACAGAGACAAGGGTTAGGACCAGATCTGCCCACCCATGAAGTAAAAGCAGCCACTCTCGCTGCCAGCTGCTCTGCTTGTCTTCATCTGCTCTATTAAAGGGCAACATTAATCAGAGCAAAGCAACTATACGTTAATATCTGTTATGGTACGTTGACTAGCACAATATATCACTTTAAATAGCTCTTTAATCAGAGACCACTACATTGCTAGGATTTCTGTTAAAATCTGCAAAATAAAGACGTAAGCTGGGGAGCCAGGATGTCTCGATGATCTTGACAAATAAGAATCCGCATGTGGAAAGCTTCATCAGCAATAAATAAACAAATGCATAAATTCTGTGACTATTGTGTGTTTTCCTCATTATATCTACTCCACGTTGCCATATATAGAATTTATATTCACATGTCAAAGAGTAATATTTTTTTCTCCCAAACAAACGATGCAAACACTCAAAAATGTTCTTCATGTGTTTTCCATAGTCTACTTGCAGATGAGACGAAGACACACAAGGAGCAAGGAAGAGGTCAGACCATCTGTGGGAACAGCAGGCTTTATTTACCGATTTATTAAAACTAAAATTGTGTCAGAGGTGTGAGCACTTGTATTACTTCTTCTAAAATGTGGATATATGTGTGTTTCTGTCTCTTTTTGTGGATGCACCTGCACAGAGCACTTGTAGCCCTCCATGACCAGGCTCCTGCTCATAAAGCCAACTCATTCCAGAGCAGGGTGTTTTAACTGTTCCCACGCTCTTTATTTTAAATCTGTTGCTTTGTAACAGCTGTCCTCAGTCTATCAGGTCGGCTCAATCTGTAGTTTGTTTTAACCGACTGCTGAAAACTCATTTTTATTGGTTAGCTTTTCCTTAAGCTTTCCGCCCATTGTTTTTGGCTCTTGTTCGCCTAATGTGTGTATGGAAGGGTGGATGCAGGAATTAATCTAAGAACGTGTTTGACTGCGTGTTTGTATGTTTGCACATCCACACATATTTAATGTGTGGTTTTATCCAAGCTGTTAAGCACTTTTTAACTGTGTTTTCAAAAACTCTATACAAATAAAAGTTACCTCGTTTATACAGATTCAGTGGATCTTGGTTAAATTCAGTACAGATTATACTACCGATACCATGTGGAGTTTTTCACTCGCAGGGAAAAATAAATTTTATTTTGTTTGTATTCAGCACACAGCATGCAATCAGGGCAGCACACAGTTTAAGTTGCTTTTCTGATCAACATGTGGTATAATTATGGCACCAATCAATCCAATAAGCATGCCAACAAAGGCAATGAAGAAGAATTCTAAAAGGTAAACATCAATGAACTGACAACCAATGTTGGTTAAGTTACTTGAAAAAAGTAATCAGTAACTATTTACTGATTACGTCCCCAAAAAGTAATCCTGTTACTTTACTGATTACTTCAAAAGTAATTAGTTACTTAGTTACTTTTAAAAAACATGATTTACAACCTGAATAGGTAAATAAAGCAATAGATCTTTCAGACCAATTCTACTTTTACTGCACAATCCATCATATAAAATTTAATCAAATGATAAAGCCTCTTTTAAAAACTAGTTTTATAAGTTTTAATGTTTTAAATTTATGCATCAAGCAAAAATTTAATTATATGCAACCTTCTCTGACTGGAAGAAATTTATTTAACATTTAAACCTATTTTCTGCATATTCCAGCATATAAAATAAAACAGTTTTTTTATGTTTACACTTACTCTTTCAAATAAATGCAAGTAAAACACAGCAGAATATAAATACAATCAAAGACTCAGCGGTCCTGTTGCTATATTTTCACCTGTTTAGCAGGAGTGGGGCAGGCGGAGGTTTGCCCTGGTGCAGGTGTACCGCAGTGGTCATGTGAGTGGAAGGATCCGGGAGTTTCTCTGTGGATTTCACATCCTGTGGCAGCGTACTCAGTGCTTGCTTGAAAGTTTAGTTTTTTTCACTGTAAAAAGATGTTTTCTTCCCACGCAGTGAGCAGCGGACGCTAATGTTTTTGTCACTTTTTACGGAATCAAACTCAAAGTAAGGTCAATACTTCCACACTTTAAACGCAGCACGGTCGTACTCTCTCCCACACTCGATATATTATCCATTGCTGACGCATTACAGTTCCTGCCCATGCCCAAGTTACTGCCCATCTCTGCTGACAACTGACAGGTGAAGTCATCTCATCATCGTGGCACTTGTTAGTGGGTGGTATATATCAGGGAGTGAGTGAACATTTTGTCCTCAAAGTTGATATTAGAAGCAGAAAAAATGTGCAAATGTA
Organism: Hemichromis elongatus; assembly: GCA_015108515.1. Taxonomy (NCBI): domain Eukaryota; kingdom Metazoa; phylum Chordata; class Actinopteri; order Cichliformes; family Cichlidae; genus Hemichromis; species Hemichromis elongatus. The sequence goes on along the minus strand of VUQR01010169.1, from coordinate 40,471 downwards.
GGGATTTGAGCTTTGATGAGGGTCAAATTGTAATGCCTAGATGGGTGAGAGCATCTCTAAAACTGTGGCTTTTGTGAGGGTGTTCCCCCGACTATACTGGTCGGTATCTATCAAAGGTTGTCCAAGGAAGGAACAGTGGTAAACCATCGTCATGGGTGGCCAGGGAGAGCGAAAGATGGCCCGTGTAGCCTAACCTGCTGAAAAAGCGAATGCTGGTTCTAATAGAGACGTGATTTTTACATTTTCTTTTGCATCACATGGATGGTTTGGTGCATGCGAGTTGCTTACCTGGGGAACATGTGACACAAGGTTGCACTATGCAAAGAAGGTATGCCAGAGGCAGTGTGCTGCTTTCATCAATGTTCTGTTGGGCAACCTTGGGTGCATGGTTTGAGGCACCTGTGGGATGTGCCATTTATACATATATTTATATATATGAGGGTGTTTAACAGAAAACTCAGTAAACCTTGCAGAGTAATAATGGGGAAAAAAGAGGAAGATTTTTATATATTTTTCTTGCAAACTAAATTGTTATAGGGTCACTGACTGGGTCTGTCACCTGTCTGCAGCACGGGTTCTCTTCAGTTTTCCATTCTCTTTGCTCTGGAATTCTCTTTTTTGCTCTCATTCTTAGCAAATTCTTAGCTCCCATTCCCATGGAATTCCTATGTTTTCACTTTTCTAGATGGGCGTGATATTTTTTTTTTTTCATAATTTCACTTGGAAGACTCAGTTTAACCTTTGTCAAACTCCTCTTGATGTCCCATTACCTCTGGCAGAGACTGTGTTTTAGCTGCCCACAGACTTGCTCTCCCTATATCTCTCTGTGTGTTCCCCTTCTCAATACCACAGCACTGAACCCCAAGAGTCTGACTAGTTATTGCTGGGAAAGTCTGGTTGTTCCTAGTCAGCCCCAACAGCCTCCCCCCCCACGCCCAGCCATTTCCCCTCCCTGTCTCTGCTGGTCTGGTCTGGCTGCTGAGGCCACACTAATGCGCTGCAGTACATGATGGCTCTGACTAGGATGGGGCCATAATTCGTTCCATTCCTTTTTATTAAACCCATAGCCACACTGTTATTAGTGTTTGGTGAGGAGAGCTGCTCTGTAACAGCGTGATGTCTTCCATATGTGATGTTACTAGCATCCAAAGGAGAGACAGGACTAGAAGAGACAGATGAGGCGGAGCCTTTTTCCCTCTAATGGTAGAGTTTGGTTTAAAGAAGCCCTAAATGACATCCAATAGGATTTAGGATCAGAGCGGCATGTCTTGGTCTTGCAGGCCGATAAAGTAATATGGCAATACACGACTTACAGTCTGCACAAAGAAAAGTCATAGTTTTGCTTCTAAACACATTATGCATATTGATAAATGATGAAAATGTGTAAAAATATCATCATCATCGAGGACTGAGTTGTGGAGACACACTGTTAAACTGTTTTTCATCAGTTTTGTCTTCAATATTGCTGAAATAGGTAAAAAAAAAAATAAGGACACGACGACATAATGTAGTCATACTTAACAAACTCATTAGACTTAATGTTCCATAAACTAGAGTGTAGCAGCATCAGTGGCTATCCCTTTGTCCATATGCTTCCTCAATGCCAGAATTTCCTAAATAAATCAGTATCCTTGTTAAAATGTGAAATTTAAAAACAGAAATGCAGTGAAGCAGATCATGACAGATATTTCTGACACATTTTAAGGTCATTTTTCATAAAGGTTACTGTAAAAAAGTTACAAAAACATTCTTTATATGTGCACTCTTTACTTTATAATTTGTATGCTCCAGTTAACATAAACTCTGCTCTGTTTGCCTTGCTAGTGCCAATTTGGGATGACATGTAAGCAGCCATTTAGCTGCCCATCAGTGCCCGCTTTAAATTTATATGTATTTGTAATAGGGTAAATGTAACATTTAGACTTTTCACGTGGTGTCACCTGCATATTGCTCAAGACTTGTCCAGCATATTGAATGTGATCCAAGCTAATAGAGCAGTCTGATGCTGCATGTACTGAACTAATAGTTTCACTAGCACTTGGCTAGTAGTTAGCGAGTGTTTAAAGACATGTCGGCATTTTCTATGCAAACTACAGGCGACCTTGACAATCTGCTACCAGCCAAAGCAAAGGCAAGGTTTTCAGTGCAACACCAGTTTCCCATTTCAGTTGCTAGAAACCTCCATCCAACCTTTCATCAACTAATTTTTGCCCTGGCAACAGGTGGTTGCCAGAGGAATCACTTACTTATCTGTTTTCCTGTGGCCTTAATTGACCCTGCAACATCACATATTCAAAATGGCAGATGAGTTCAAGGGTCACATGGCAAAACCTGAGCTGGCTAACTCTCGGAAAGTGAGAATATTTCCAAAAATGCCAACAAGCACTTCGATGTTTCAGTCCCATTTATGCAAACACATGCCATGCTTGACAAGTTTTAGATCGGTCACTGGAAACTGGGCAGATAACTTAAAACAATGTAGATCCAAAAGTGTGATGTTTCTGATAAATTAATTGATTTCTGATGGATGAAGCTGCTTCTCAGTGGATGGAATTGATTTTTAATGGATGTGACTCATACGCACAAACAGAGGAAACTTAATGACTCTGCTCAACGTCCTTTGCAGAGACTCTGGAAATAAGCACAGCACAGACAAAGCTTATCTCTTGTTAATGGGCAGAACAACTGAGGGCCCTGAAAATTCAGAACATGAACGTTTCTGTTTTTCCTCATATTAAATCCTTAAAACAGATCGTAACGATGATAAAACAGAGAAGAATAAAAGGGTAATGCTTGAACGCACCACACAACGAACATAAACAATAGATAGGCATCGAAAAACTTATGTGGGATTCATGTTTTTTTAATTGTTAAAATAAGATTCTAGGCTGAAGATTTCTAACCATGGCACTAGTAAATTAGAGGACATGAATTTCAGTTTGATCATTTTGCTTTTAAGCAAAAAAAAATACAAATGACTCATCCGCAAAACGCTCCAGAAACCCAGTCTTTTTCATTTTTATTCCAAGGAAATCAGTGAAAAGTTGTTTTCCATTGTAAATAATACAGAAGGAGTTTATCTGCATTTCAACTGAGTACAGATGATTCTTTATATAGGACATTGATTCCACATGCTAAAAAATCAGCACCTAATCAAAGCAACACTGAAATCATTAAACAATAATAAATGGCATTACTGTCATAACGCATGAAACTGTGTCCTGCTTAGTGCCATTTTGCTCCACAATATAATGATTTCATTGTTCAGTGGAACACATGCGGCAAAGAAAAGAAAGCTTCTGTTTCATATATCACTCGGCAATAATTGAAGAAATATGTTTCTCACTTATTTGAGGAACAAAAAATAAAAAATAAAAGGGTTCTTTCTTAATTTGAAAGCGTTGGGGTCAAATGTGGAGCACAATATTTCTGTCAGGGTTTGTCTGAGGGGAACTACCTAAGCAGTGGATATTGTGAAGACGTTTGTGATGGACTGGGACAGCAGCACTGGCTTTGATGTAGCTGAAGTACAGCTCCAGGTCTTTCCACAGTTAAAATGATGAATGGATGAAAAATCTCTCTGGGTAGCATTAAATTGACAGCGGCTGTATATCAGGCCGGATTTTTGTCCTAGAGGATAAAAAGTTTGAACTGAGCGATGCCCTTTGACTTGATACTAAAACTCCAAAACACACACATACGCGCACACGCACACATATTCATGCATATAATCTGAAAGTACACACTCGCTCCAAGTCACACAACTTCATACCAGACATTTAGCATCTTCCAAATTCGGATCAATAAGTCATGATGAATGGGGAAAGTGTGTAGATATGCTGCGTGTTATAAGGAAAAAGATTTAGTACTGCATTGACTCCACATATGGTATTTCTGGTTTGACTGTTTTTCTGGGCTGTTTCAACAGATATTGGATCAATTACCATGAAATTTATTAATAAAATCCATTGCCCTGAGAAGGTCTCCATTCTATCCATTGGATAGCATTCAGAACTGAAAATAAAGCCAGCATTAAAGTCCCAAGAAACTGCAGTTCTTGGACTGGCCACTTGAGGTGTGCTCTAAAACAGCGGTGCCCAAAGCTGTAAACATGTTCCAGACTTGTGAATAGTCTTCCCCTAAATATTAGATCTGCACAAACACTCGATCAATTTCTATCGCTACTAAAGACACATCTTTATGCTCTGGCTTTTAACACACTATGACTCAAGCATTTTGGTCTTATTTTAATAGTCTTAGTTATTGTTTTAATTCTTTTATTGTCCTATCATTGTTTTATATTGTTATTATTGTTTACATTGTTTCTTTTTAATGGCATTTTTATATCATTAAGCACTTTGTACAGTATCGTCTGTCTGGAAATGTGCTATATAAATAAAAGTGACCTCGACCTTGACCCAACCTTTTTTGCGTCACAGACCGGCTTATGGCCAAAAATATTTTTTGCAGATCGGCTTTTAAGGTGTTGCAGATAAATACAAAAAAATAAAACCAGTAACGGTACCAAAAAAATTAAAATGTATTCATAACACACGCGAAAAGACACAGGGAAACTGAGTTAACGATAAAAACAATAAATATTAACAATAAAAAACAATTAAAATCCTGAAAAACATAAATTTCACGAGTGAACCTCAACTCTCGTGGCCCAGTACCAAACTACTCATGGACCGGTACCGGTCCATGGCCCAGGGGTTGGGGACCGCTGCTCTAGAAGCAAGGGAATCCTCGTAAACTCCCGTGTTAAAAAGCCCAGCTTTGCAGCCGAACAGAGCATGTTTACAGCACTGAATTCTGTTGATAGGTGTCGACCCATGCTCCTAGAGCATATCTCTGTGCCGTTTGAGTATTTTCTTAATGGAATTATCTTTCAAATATGGCCTGCTGTGTGTTTCAGACCATCCAAGTAACTAAGCCCCAGTCTTAGCAACTCAAATTCTGGTATTACATTATTTATTTTTGCACTAATTAACACTTATCTCTGTGTGTACCTCATAACTTTTATACATATTAGAGGTAATTTCTCTTATCCAAATTTGGTCTGTTCTGACTCAGAAAAACACAAAAATAAATCAGTCTGAAAGTTTTGGAATACAGGAATAGAGCAAGCTACCTTTCTTTTTGAAAAACTTTGTATCATACTGTCGACCTCGGCGCTCTCTGTCTTCTCTTTCCTTCTTCACTTTCCGTTTTTGATGCCCTGACTTCTGAGTTTGTCACTGTCTGAGCTGCATCATAGCAAGAGATGCTATGCTAGCGACCGTAGCGTGGACGGACAGGTGGAACGAACCATTGTGAAAGGGAGGGGTGTGTCATAAACAGTACATTATTATAATACATTATTTGTTAAATATCTGGTCTTCTGGGCCCTTCCTCAGCCTGGGCCCTTAGAATCGTCCTAACCTTCCACCCCTTTACAGCGCCTCTGATAACTGGACTATGAAAAATATTGCAAGCTGTAAATTTGAGCCATTGTTCATTT
>VUQR01010169.1:20439-34948 GCA_015108515.1 Hemichromis elongatus | reverse complement strand
TTATATGATTCAGGTGATCTTTGGTGTCTGTTCTTCCTCCACTGTTCTCATGTTTTAGGCATGGTTTGCATGGTTTTCCTATAAATCTCCTGTCTGGTGCCTTTACGGAGATCAAGGAGACTGCTGCTAAAGACGTGGAAGAAGTACTCAGGACTTTAAAAACACTCAAATAGAAATATGTAAGTGTTAAAGTCTGAAAAATTAACTTAAAGTCTGCCAGCTCCTGGAAAGGCTCTTTTAAAAAAAATAATTTTCATTATGTTGGATGCACTTTTTGCTACTGATGCATTAACGTAATTTTTTTTAATTAGTCTACAAACCAGTGACATCACTGCAGCTACATCCATCTTCTATACAGCCTTGTCGTTTCATATTTCAACATTATTTTAAGTCACAACCTTTCCATAACCCAAACCACATGTTAATTACTGTAACCACACTGTATACTCTATTATAACCCAAGCCCTGATTAAACCAAAACAACATTTTTGGATCTAACTAAATAAAATCTTACAATCGATTGCCTTCACAGAAAAATTAAAGGTTTTGCTTAAAAGTACAGCGATGCACAGCCACGAAAACAGGAACTTATTTTGCAAAAAACAGCCTTTCTACAGTCATGTTTTGATTTTAACTTCCATGAGGAAAGATGGGAGATGAAATTTTGCTTATACTAGTGACCTGTCCTGTCTAACCTGTGAGTCAGCACGCCGCAAATGGGATAAAGGCCATAAGTGAGGAACCCTCACAGATAGAAAACACACCTGAGATGGGTGTGTAAGTGCCGTTACCGGTTGTGTGAAAACAGTTTCATGAAAGCATTCACCCACAGATTTCATTTTTCAGTTATAACATAAAACCAGCTCCCGTTGTGCCGTAATATTCAAAAAATTTCATTTCCTTCAAATCTCTATTTCCTCCTCATCAGAATTTCAGCTTTCACTGTACTGAAACGCTTCCTCTCTAACTAACTCCTGCAAAGTTTAATCTGAAAAACAAGACGTTAAATCTGCTAACAGCACTCAAAACAGGCAGCCGAAGCAATAGCATGACAAACGCTGCAGTGTTCCTCCCATTACCTCATGGTGGCATAATGATGGGAGCTGACATCATGCGTGCATGCCACCGATTTCTGTCTTCGTGTTGCTTTTCAACAGCATGTTATTAACCTCATTTAAAGTTTCCTCCACATCCCCATCTCACTGGACACGAGGACGAGGAGACGGTGCGCATTGTTCTACCAGAGCCGGGCTGATCCTACGGCTTTGAGCAGGCCCAGTGCTGCAGCAGCAGCAGCTCCGCCATAGTCAGTCACACAGGTGGCAGGGAAATTACAGTGTACGCATACTTGTAGTTTGGAAGTCTTCCACTTGTGGAAACCAATAAAGACTGCACAGGCTCCTGCCAGCGACTGCAAAAGCTATAGTTGGATGTAGAAGTCTGGGTTATGCCAAGATATTGCTCACCATGCGCAGAACAATATGTTTTAATGGTCGGATACAATAAAATAATGAGGATTGGGTCCATTTTTTTCCTTTTTTTTTTAACAATGGCCCTCTTGTCTCACATGTGTACAATCATGGGTACGTTCTCACACGTGAGTGCAAACCATCTAAATACTACAACCTGGGAGTACCCACTCCTGTACAGCATATTGCAGCAACGTAAAACCCTGTATAGGATTTTTCTGGAACAGGAACAACCATATGGATATAATGTAAACACCAGCTCTTACACTTCCTGATTGCAAAAGGTCATTTCAATCAAACCATCAGTCTGTGAAACTCTGCTGTTGGATGCATGCAGGATGAAGGTGCCGCAGACCTGCAGTCATGAGTCTCTGCAGTTTTAATGGATTTTAACTTGGTTTCATGTTGTCTTTGTGTTGCCTCGTCTCCGAGCAGGTCTGTGGTGGTTTTACTGCCTCCAGTGTTCTCGTGTTTTATACATGGTTTGCAGTTTAACTATAAATCTCCTGTCTGGTGCCTTTACATAAGGTCCAGGAGAATGCTGTGAAAGAAGTGGAAGAGCTTTAAAGCTGCTCTAAATAGCAACACCACAATGTAAAAACACTTAAATACAAAAATCCAGCTACTATAAGAGAAAAATATTCTGGAGGCTCTTGGAAAGGCTCTTTCCAGTTTTAATTAATTTATTTTGATTATAGTGGGTACAGTTTTTTTTTTTTAATATTAACAGTTGAGCAGTATTTAAAGGTTGAAGCTCACAAAACCTATCACCACCGAGTAAAAACAGCTCTATAGCTATATTATTGTATCACAATTTACATGCTCAGAGAAATTATACTATACTGCAGTTATTTTTCTTGTTTTCTACAGAGTTTCTTTATGAAATCTGAACTGTCCTTTTGATGACAGCACACATAGATGTGCTGGATGCACTGACATGCATGGCGCATCTACAAAAAGGAGCTCATACTCATACACACGAGATGATGGATTAATAGTTGATTAGTGGCCACACGGCTGCAGGCCCTCTGGGGACCCGACCCGAGGCAGAGAGGCCACGCGATCACAGCATATTCCTGCGGCGACTGTGTGCGTGCGACATCCTGCTCGCCTCTGCACAAAGTCAGGTTTTTGCAAGGTGACAAGCAAGACCTTAGCTGACTGCTTTTGGTACAGACATTTACATAGTTTATTCAAATTATGTCAAAAGAACCAGTTGAACGTTTGATCCGAGTGTGATTGATGGCAGGTGAATTCGTGATGAATAATTCATCAAACCAACAGTAAGTTTCACTTGATTTATCTGATGACGCTTTACAGTGCTTTGATTAATGGACTCACCAAGTTTAGTCAGAAAAACCTTAATGAAATTAGAATTTGAAATTTTCTTTCATTTGAATAGCCTGCTGCTGCTGCTGCTGCTGCTGCAAAAAGCATATCGATTCCTTTGTGGAGATAAAGGTTCAATGCATTTAACCACTTCAGTGTAACATTACACAAGATTATACAAAGCTCACAATACACTGATGGATAGTTGCACATCAGGCTGTTTGCTTAGGAATAATCTTACTGTGTTAGCTGTTTTATTACTCTGTTGTTAAGCACATGACTGCTACTGTACCCCGCCTTTTATTTTTTTCAAGCAGCAGGCATAAAATCACATCAGCAGACACATTACTGTCTGAAAAATCAACATTAGTCACAGGGATCAGTTATCTGATCCGACTGTGAGGATTAGTCAACACGGGAAATGAGCAAGGGCTCTGTGATGCTGAATGAGGGTTTACTGTTACACCTTTTGATTCCTGCTTAGGTGCATGAGACAGTATCATATGTCAAACACGGCTTTGTGCTATCAAAACAAACCAGGAAGCTGTCAAATTAATCTCAGCGTGGCTGTCTGAGCCCAAATCCCATGTTGTGAATGATAGCTGGGTAGGATCATTAAGCTAATATTAAAGTCTAAGGTACAAAGACACTTAAACTGATGACTCAAATAAAACATGTGCGTGTTTCAGTGTGCATAATTGACAGCTTTCAGTCATTGTGTCCATAGCAGTTTCATTTTTACTCCTGTTTCAATGCATGTTTGCACAGCTGTATCTGTGTTTACCAAACTGAATGCGTGTTGAAACTGTAGATTTCATCTTGCGCAACATTAAACAGCAACTAACAAAGCATTGGATGAATAGAGCCTGGTTTGTGTTCGTTATTACGAAATCAAGATTAATGCTGATCAGTTAGTGAAATTGAGGAAGAGTAAGTTTAAAGGGAAGAAAGGTGAAACTGTAATAATTTGCTTAAATTATACTAACAGTTTTTGGGGATTTTTCTATCTAAATTTAAACTAATGATTAAAGTGGGGAATATACTTCTGAATAAAGAAGCTAAAATAAATGAGGAGTTCAGTAGCATGTATGTATTTTGTTGCTTGTTGGGCTGTGCCTAGTTGAAAATAAGTTAGTAATAGATCAGAACCCACTAAATGTCAACATTCAGGCTGTTGAGAGTGTCTCCAGATCAAATTCCTCAGTGTCCTCTTCTCAGAGGCTCTGTCCCGAGCCTCTGCTGTCACCAGCTAGGCTCGGCAATGCTTACATCTCATGAGGAACCTGTGGAACGTTGAGTTACCTCAGAACCTCGTCAGTAACTTGTAGCAAACTGAAGGCACTACAGAGGATAGCTAAGGAGGCTCAGAAAATTACTGGAATCCAGCAACTGGACTGCTAAAAGACTTGAAGAATATTGCATGTATATATTTGCATGTATATATATGCCTGTGTGTGTGTGTGTGTGTGTGTGTATGCAGTGTGTATTTCCTTAATAATTTATGTTTGCATTTGATAATTAATATGGCAGTATTTGAGACTTTTATATTTATAATTAATTTTATTATTTTTATTTATTGTTGTTGTGACAGTGGCACAATGACAGTAAAGTCTTATGTGACTTTAAACCGCATAAAACCTGTTTTAATAAAATAATAAAGAAAACTGCTACTTCACTGTCATTTTTTCTGTCATTTTTACTAATGTATGCTACTATGAAAGGAGAGCCATGGTATTTTAAGGTCTGTTGTGTGTGTGTGTGTGTGTGTGTGTGTGCGTAGACGCAACTGTATTAATGCAGAAATTTCCAGCAACATTGAAGGCAGCATCAAAGCTCCGTTATACCGTCGCGTGCAACAGCTTCACCGCGAAAATCTTATGTCACGTGACAAGAGAACTGCTGGAGACAGGTAAAAACCGCAGACAGCAAACGGGAAAAACATGCCGAACCTTAAATTAAACAGTATTAGGTTAGAGGAGAACTGTAACATTACTTTCTTTGAAATCAAATTTAGCGTTAAAATGACTAAAAATAATCCAGCGTTAGCTGGCTACTTATATAATTACTTCATTAGGGTTAAATTTAGCTAGTAAATGTATGTACCTCATACACATTCCTCGTTGATTTTTAATGTATTCAAAGCTGATGTAGAAACCGTTTTTCCGAGGTTCAGCTGAAGCCCAGTTTCTGATTTGTATTTATTTTTTTAATTTTATTTATAGGCCATTATAAGGCTATGATTTAACAAAATGGCTTCTCAAACCTACATCGCTATCTCTGAGCTGCATCCCAACATCTCTCATTCAGTAAGTTCAACTTGTTTTGTTTTTAATTCACGTTCTTTATTTTATTCTTTCTCCTAGGACTTGTACCCTAATAGCCCAGTGCATTTTCAGGCTTGTTTTAGTGAGCTTGAATTATCAGTGTGAGACACTCCCGTTGTCCTTGTAATGTTTTCCAGAAAGTGGCAGGCATCATCATTGGAAAAACTGACGTCAAGAGCTTCCCTGACAGAAAAAGTTCGTATCTCTATCAGTGCACCTTAGTCATTATTTTCAACATTCGTCCTGATGCTCTGCACTTCAGTGTCTTGTACACGAGCGCCCTCTGGTGGTGATTTTTTTAGGTTTCTTTTTCTCATTTGAACTGCATCACTAAACTAACCCTCCATGTCTCAAATACAGATATTGGTATGGACAGATTCACTTTTGGCTTCACTGTGAAAGACTCTCCAGACTTCTTCATCAACGTGAGCGCTTGGGGAAATGATGCCTATGTCAATGGGCTGTCCAGCAGCTTCAGCATTGGGGACTGTGGTGAGGAAGTCTCTCCCAAAGTTGTGTAGATTTCTTTAACTGTCTTTAGCTGTCCTCTTTTGCAATTAAACTCATTTTTTTTAAATAAACTGAAGCATTTTAATATATTTCTTGCCTATAGAAATTACAAAATGATACTTGGAAACCAAACTGCCTTTCTTGCTTCCTTTCTAGTCGCAATTGAAAACCCTTTAGTTGCCACCAAAGACCTGGAGAAAGGAGATCGATTCTGTCCCGCAACACCGAGGTAATTAATGCTATCTAAGAAGCATGTTCTCCTTACTGTGCTTTTAGGTAGCTGGTGGCAAATGAGGCAAACATAATGTAACGCTGTGCAAAGCACGGTGTAACAGGGAGTAATGTGTAATGATAGCATCTGCTGTCTCAGCCACTACAGACTGCTGGTGACGGAGGCCCATTCTCAGGTGTGTCTGTGTGCTGATATGGACACCATTGACAGACTGCTGCCATTGATTCACCTGCCTGTTAAGGACTCAAGAGATTTCTACTCTCTGGGAGACATAGTGGCCAACGGGCAAAAGCTGGATGGTTCGGTGATAAATATACTCGCTGCTGTAAAATCGGTAGGACACTTTAAGGCCTCAGTCACTCAGTGTTACACAGGAGTTCACCTTTTAATACATTTAGGATTTTATGTAGAGCGCTGTAAGCTGTTAATCACAAATTTGTTTATTTACATATTTGTTGTGCTGACATTTCCACGAACCCACATCACCTACTGAGGTTAGTCATTTATTTCCTGTGTTTCCCAGAAAGCAGGGACAGATCTGAGAATGCTGCTGTAGTGTGCGGTAAAGGTGATAAACATTACACCAATCAGGGAAATAAATATTTGAGTTCCTGAAAAATGACATCAGGAGTAAGATTAACTTCACTCTGATGTCCATGTGGTGTGTCAAATGAGAATTTGCCCTCAGTAGCATATCTTCCACTATTTAAAGATCTGTTTTAATAGCATCTGTAAAATGCTTGTGTTTTTTAAACGTGGCCAGGATGTGGTAGAAAAGTTGATTATTGAACTCATTTTTGCTGGATTTTGTTTTGTGGCCAAATCTGGCTGCTGTTTAGTTATTACAGTAGTTTTTTTATTCTATATTCAAATTCTCAGCAATCAAATAAGCAATGACCTTTTCAAAAGCATTCACGGTTTCCCATAATAGCATTTTAAAGACGCTGTAAGTGGGAAAGGAAATGTTCTCTCTTTCTATGTTCGCGTGCAAAAGTTTTGTGCCACTGCTCATCGTCATTCTTGAACACAGCCTGAACTCTCTTAGGCAGCTTTCTTTCTTTACGTGGTCTCTAGGACCAGTTCTCGAGGCTTCTGGAAGGACGTTCAAAGCTGGCTGCTGATCACACACTGCTTTAATAATGTTGAGGTGGGGTCTCTGGAGAGGCCAGACGATGACTGATAGTGTTACTGATGATGAGTTGAACCAGACATTTCAAATTCACCTTTGTCACTCCTGTTGGGTTTTCAGTCCAGTTCTTGTGTAATTTTCTTACCTCAGCCTTTTCTCCATGTTTCCTTCCTCAAGCATGGTTTTCTTGACAGCTACCTTTCCACTGAGACCATTTCTGATGAGGCTTCAGTGAACAGTAGATGGATTAACTGAAGGACCAGAAGCCTCTGTTTGCTGATTCTGTTCATCTGCTGTAGACAGTTTTTGCCCCTTATCTGTAAAAGGCCAACGGGGTATTGTTGTACTCCACCTGTTAAACACCAAAGTTTGTGAATGATATTACTCGATGATTTCCTGAACTACATTTTTAGCAGTCTATTTATTTTTATTCCTTAACACAAAGTTTAGCGTTCCCAGAGATGGAATCAAATAAAGGAGAGAGACGGCGCAGTAAAAATAAACTGCTAACTGCTGCAATCATATCAGTAAACTTGACAGTCTGTGTTTATTCGTCCTGTTGTATCACAGGTTGTATAATCTTAGTTTGAGATAAATAAAGGAAAATCCACCACATTTTTATTGACCTGGTTTGACCCAGCATGCTCAAAAATGTAAATTCCCAAAGACAATACAACAAAATAAAAACCGTTCAGTAGAAACATTTATAGCAGGCTTATGTGCTAAGTAAAGTAACACATTGCAATCATATAAACTTGAGTATAATAAATATTTTCATATTTTAAGAGGTGGTTTTCAGTTAGTAAAATATGTATTTTCCAACTTCACTCCCACACTGATTCCATTAGATTGTGTTTGTCTTGTTTTGTTTTTTCCTCTACCATAAAAAGCTACGGTGGAAAATAGGCTGTTAAAGGGTTCCTGAGCTGAAAAACAACTTTAACAAGAAAAGAGAGGAACGGTAGTTAAAAAGTGGCTCGATGTTGGTTTTTATTAAAGTCAGTCACGGAAAAGTCACACAACTTGTCAGACGCTGTGGTGGGAAGCCTGATGTGTATGAGTGTAATAAGTGAGCGATCAAATAAGTCAGAGATTTCATTTACATCTTATAAATTGTCAATTAGGCTACACTGTGTGTGTGTTTGTGTGCGTGTGGTTTCATGGTGAACGGTTGTTGTTGGTTTTGGAACATACCAGCTCACCATAATGGCCCCAAAGTTCACACACAGGCCAGACCCGCCCTGATCTCAGTGTCACATGAAAGGGAGATAGTGTGATAGGAACTTCAAGTGACCGTGTTTACGTTTTCAGATCGGAGACACAAAGCAGTTCACCACTTCAGACGGACGCAGAGGGCAGAGGCTGGAAGTGAGGCTCTTTGATGACTCCGTCTCGTCCTTCCCCCTCGTCTGGTGTGTCACAGGCATTTATTAATTTGGAAAATGAAACTAGATTTATTACTTGTGTTGCTTTTGTGCCATATTCCATCTTTACTGCCTCTTGGATCACCGCTGTGTCTCCTTAAGCGACCGCAAATTTACATTAGCGATACAACGCCTGAGATTACCCCTCTGAACTACATGTGTGTTTGATTTTGACTTTGCTCTCGCCTGAGTTTCTCCCTGACCTCTGTCTCACTCACAGCTGGGACAGAGAAGCCATTCAGCTCATGCAACCTCTGATACCCAGGGAGACGGGTAGGTTTGAGGGCTGCTGCTCTTTCTCCGCCGCAGAAATTAATCTTTATCTAACTGTTATTCCTGCACGTCATGTCCCATTAGCATCCTGTACCGAAGACAAACACGGCGGTGGTTACCTGAGATCCGACCGCGTGTTTGCATTTAAGATGGTTTACTGTTTTTCTTTATTCCAAGTGCTCTTCATAGCCGACGCGAAGATCAGCTTTGACAGCTTTCGCAGCGGCATGGTGGCAACCGTTAACTCGAAAAGCATTATCACTGTCAATCCTGGTAAGAGATCACAGCAGCACTTACAGAAACATAGGCTCTGATAGAGATTGAAATGGTGTAATTGAACAAAAATAAGACTGAAATGCTGGTTTTGGACTCAAACAATCAGCCATGGTAGACAGTGAAAGAAATGGAGCTTTCCTTCCTGCTGTGCAGGGAGAGAAACATGTTAGAGTCAATCATAATTTGTTTTCAGACACCAGAGAGGCCAGCCTGCTGTTCAGCTATGCTAAAGAAGTGTCAGAGTCTGGAGCTCTGTATCAAGACGACATGCCAGAGGATGTCCCTGGTAAGTTATAATGAGTTCCTGTTATGACTTCCTCATATTCATATAGATCATTCTAATCATCTAAATGTAAAAGACTCTTTGAATTTGAGGCACCTAAAGCTGTTATTTCCCCTGCTTTTGTCTAAGATCTTTTAGCAAAAGATTATATAAAATAATTACATTTTCTGTTACAGGGGGCAAATTATAGGAAAGTTTAGCAGGTGAATGAAAGATGCTATTATAAAATCATAAAGGTTTCTTTCTCACTTTTGGACCATCCTCTAAAAAGACCAAAACTAACAGATTCCTGCAGACAAGTACGGCTACCCTGTGGCTTATACCTCCATCACTGATCACTGGTAGCACAGCCAGTTCAGCTTTGCATTAAAAGCACATCACCCGGCCACACGGTTACACTAGCTGCTGGTTTGCTTCTTGAAAATGAAAACCAACAGTTCATTCATTTTATTTTTTTTTCTCAGTCCACATGGAGACTTTGTGGTGTACAGATTTGCAGGCTATAAGAGTGCTCGGGTCTATAGAGCCAATAGAGTTTCTATTTCGCTGTGCACTGAGACAGCTGAGTGTGAGATCAAAGGTTTTAGCTTTTATTCCCTGGTAGTCACATCTAGAACATAGAACACTCGACGTTACTAGTTCGAATACATTTTTTCCCAACCATTAAGTTGTTGAGGAGGAATTTCTTTCTTTAATGTAGTATGTCAGTATCCTGGCTCCTTTATTTTGCTGTGGAAACACATCAGGATTTTCCTTGCATAAAGACTGCAGACTGAGACAGTTTATTAGGTATATCTTGGAATTGGTTGAACCCCATTATCCTTAAAAACTGCCGTAATTGGTGCTGGAAACGTTGCTCAGAGATTTTGCTCTATATTAACGTGACGTCATCACACATTTACTGGAGATTTTCCGGCATCACATCCATGGTGCGAATGATTCATTCCAACGCATCTCTAAGGTGCTCTATTGGACCGAGATCCACCAGAACATGACTGTGTGTACAGTGAAGTCATGTTCATCTCTCTTTCCCTTTTCTGATGATTCCTAAAATTTCAGCAGGTTGTCTTGATCATGTCTACATGCTTAACTGCATTTAGCTGCTGCCATGTGATTGGTCGATGTGCATTAATGAGCTTTTGAGCAGGTGTACCTAAGAAAGTGGCCTTTGAGTACACATAAATGCTGCTGTTTTGGTCTGCAGTGGAGTCCATCACCGATGTTTACACAGTGAGCCAGCTGATGCAGAAGGCCCGAGAGAATCCTGAGGCTCTTTTTGGCATCACGTATAGTTTTATCTCCAAGCTTGACCTTGACTCGTCTGTTTCAAAAGTCATCAAGACGCGGTGGTAAATTCACACATTGTTTACTACCTTTAACCGTGACAGCCACTTCCTTGAACAAGAACAAAGAGCAGCTCTTTGCTTTGTCTTTGCTTCAGCTGTAAATGCAAATTCCTGGTGACTGAGGACTTGAACAGCTGCACCAACCAGTTGTGTCCAGGAAAGGATCAGATTGTTTCAGTCACTACGGGCTTTGATCTCCTGGTGGACTTCACAGACCACACCGGCACCCTGCACGCCTGCAGCCTCAGGAGCCCAGTGGCAGAAAAGTTTCTGGGCTGCACAGTCAGTACCAGTTCATACAAAGACAATTCTCCAGTCTCAATTCTAAAACTTGTGCTCCTCCCTCTTTGCTGTTATGTATGTCTCAGATGTCAGTTACAAAATTATGTAAATATTCTGTATTTTGTAGCTATTGTACAGATAAACCTCCACAATCCAGTAAATAGTTGATAGCTTTACCACATCAGCTTTTCTGTTTGATGTGTTTCAGACAGAGGAGTTCATCAGTTTGACTGATGGTGAGAGGACTGCAATGAAGTGGAAATTTCTTTTGGAGCGATGCAAAATATATGCAAAGGTACCGTAGCTTTTGATCCCAAGCTGCAAAGGCTATTAGCTGTAAAAACAAAGCGTTTAAAAAAATCTCATGTGCCGTAGATGATTCCTTCTCCTAAGATGAAGAGTGGAATCAGGGGCATGGTCCTGGACTGCTCGCTGGCAGATGCAGGAGAGGTGAAGCAGCACATGTCTGCGCTGCTGCGACAGCGCCTGTGATCAGCACACTCACTCACACGTTTCAGCTTTCTGCCTCACCTGCTGTTTGGTGTTTGGACTCACGTGTTAACAACGGGCATTCGTGCATGTGCACTTTGAGTTTCAATTATAACTAATTATTTATTAGGACCTCAGATTATTTAATGTATTTATGTAAAAGTATTTATTTATAAAACATGCTGCTAGGTTCTTTCTTTGATTTTAAAGCTGTTACACTAACTTCATCAGCTTCATGTTAATGTGTTTCGTTTTACACAGAATTTTGGAGCATTCTTTGTTGAAAGAATTAAGCCAAGTTGACACCATTTAATCTCTGAATTTTATGCATTAGTTGATGAAAAGGTTTTTTGTTCTTCAGCCCAAGACTCATAAAAAATAAAATGGATTTTCTGGCCGTTTGTTATCTTTCTTTTTTTTAGCCTTCATTTGTCAAGTTTTTTGAAAAACTGCAAAACGAGGAATCAATCAAACCAAAACTTCGTGCAATAAAAATGCAAAAGAAATATTGCCATACTTCTGCACACCAGTAGAGGGCAGTACTGCTCTATTACCAACAATCTACCCACCTTTCCACTGACTGAATTACTTCATCCACGTGTTTTTGTTTTTTTTATTTCAACTCATTTTCACACCTCATTTAAATTAGAATGAATAATTGATGAGCCGTGATTTAGACACTGCTTAACTATAAACTGAAACCGTGAGTGTGTGTTTGTGTGGTTAAAAAATTTATGAAACCATTTTAATTTATTTCGAAATAATTTTGGAACAAAGACAGTTCGGATTGTTTTTAATAAGAAGTTTATTCCTTCACATTTTAAAAGTTTGATCATTTAAAACAGTGCATAACATCACGAATCTTGGTGTTTAAACACACCTGCAATAGAGTTACTAAAATGCTACTAATTGTAAACAACGTGTGTGTATGTCTGTAGTGTTTATCTCTATATATTGTTTACCTATTGTTAATATAAACAACTATTAACTTATAGTAAATCAGCAGGAAACAAAGGAACTGTTAAAATCAAGTACATTTTGTTAAAGATGTTTAAAAGTAAGATATAAAATCTTTAACATTTACAGGATATTAAGAAAATACCACAATAACAGAAGTATAAACAAAAACAAGCCTAAGGTTTGAAATGCTTTACAATGAGACACGGAGCAGGTATAAATGCACCATAAAACCCAGGATGGTCTAACAGCGAAGGAGATTCAAGTGTTGATTATTCCTTACACAACAGGCTTTGGGCTTCACTGTTTAAAAGACAACATGTACAGAGTTTGTGTGCATGGGTGAACGAGTAAAAGCATGCATTCAAAATCCCACTCCAGTTGTCTCCTGTGCACACTTTGTACAGTGTGAGCAGCGCCATCCCAAAGTTCCTAAAGTTGACTGATTTATGCCTTCACACGGGTAGTCCAGGCTGCACTCTGAAAAGACACACACACACACGTCGATTCTTCTGCACTGTGTGCCTCTTTGATAATGATTCAGTTTAGCACATTTTAAACAACTTCAACCTTGTTTTTCTGCTTAGCAACATAGATACAGTGCCAATAAAATCATTCATCCGTCAGGCTCCTTTGCATTGTGCAGTATAAATCTATGTGTGTGATTGTTATGATAGTAGTTTGACTGGCCAAGGGTGCCAAAGAGCTCCACTCCTAATGTTTCCAACCTGGAACCAAAATGCCAGTGAAATCCTCTTTGAAGTCTATTCTTATACATATACTACTTTGTTGTTGTTGTTTTTTAAAGATTTCCACTTCTAAGAATTAAAAGCAAAATCAGCTGGTCTTAGTTAATTTATTCTGGGTGCTCACCTGTGACGGTGTCTTAAGTACTGGCTGAAAAGCTGGAGAGTTTGTTGAACTGGAACCATTTTTTTAACCTGATCTTACCCTCCCCCCCAAAAAATGACACAATATTAGGAATGAGCACTGAACTAGGACAAAAATAAATAGTAATCATATTGATTGTGCCTCGTGTTTATATTTTTTAACACTGTTTTTTATTTTTTATCTTTAGATAATGAGCACTACAATCTAAATTCTTCATCAGTTTCTGTGAGACATAATTTTATATTTTGTACATCAGTGAAGTTCAGACAGTAGATCATATATGCAGCTATGAGGGGACAACATACCTTGTTTGATGATTTTATGTCTTAAGTCTTATTAAATTCTGCATGTTTTTGATATTTTTGTTTTTACGAGTTAATACTAGATGTGTAGTTAATACCTGTTAAAACTACTGTTGATCGTGGAACAGAATATTTGTGAGGTTTTTCTGAAACTGGTTGTACAGACAGAAAAGGTTGGAGTGGAATCTTCTACCTAAACAAAACCTTATTAGTTAAGCAACAACACTGAATCCATATTGATACGTTTCTATAAATCCAGCTATGTTTCTATACAACCCTTGCCAGCTGAAATGTACTAAAAGTTTAGTAGTACTTATAATAACAAAGGATCGATCGAGCATTTTTCAACTTTCTATTACTTACTTTCTTTTACTTTCCAGTATTAGGACTGAGATGTCGGCATATTGACACAAGCAACTTTCCAGACTAATAAAGCTGAAATTAAAAGTTGTTGCAATATTACATCATCAAATACGCCAAGTCTTAATTAATGCTATGAATTATTGGTATATACTTCTTTGAAATGTTGTATTTAACTGCAGCATGTCTATTCCTCGTGGACACAGCAGCAGAGGGCGGTACTGCTCTAGTGATCGAAACGGAACTCTTGAAACACTGGTATGTTTCTAAGGGACGCGTTAAGGAGACGTACTTCTTTGGCTGGCTTCAACACTAACAACAACAAAGGGGAACTAAAGAGATTTGTCCTGTTAAAACGGTAGTACTGCTGTGTTGTTACAGTTAAGTGGTCTAATGGTTTCATACTAGAAGCGTTTGTTATTTATTGCACAGACTATAAGTTTAGCTAGCCTCGCTTGCTAAAGTTAGCTTATGATATGTTAACAGTTTAACCCTTTTTTGTGCTTTATGTGTTTTGTATTCGACTTTAATTGTTGCATATTGAATTTCCTTGCAGTATCCGCCAGGAGTTCGTCATGAATGTGAATCAGGGGACGGTGGGCAGCGACCCGGTCATTCTGGCGACGGCTGGAT
>VUQR01010167.1:0-14424 GCA_015108515.1 Hemichromis elongatus | reverse complement strand
CCCCCCTTCCTTCCCCCCCCCCCCCCTTCCTCCTCCTTTCTCCTTTAGTGGTCCACTGTGGAGTTGCTCTGATAACCAGCCAAATTCTTAGATTGGACTTTATTGCTCCTAACACCTCTCAGGCTGGAGAGGAAAAGGGGCGGGGATGAGCAGGAAGGCATTTTCAGCCCAAGATCGTTTCAGTGTGTTTGTGTGTGACTCAAACGTGTAGGTCTGCAGCTCGGCTGGATTTTATGGGAAAGTCAGTTTCCCACCATTGTGTTCTCAGCGGTTGCCAGACACTCTCAGGGCTTGTAGGCTGCTGCGCTCGTGTATGTGTGTGTCTGTGTGTGGAGTTGTGTAGAGCAGACGCTGCTGGTTTCACAGAGCAGTACAGGAAGAAGCAGAGTTCAGATTGTGTTTAAAGCCTCTAAGGCGAAGTCGGGCCGCTCTGCAAGCCTGTAAATATCTCTCAGACTTTTTGTGCCGGTGTTACTTTTCCATCTCGTTCCTCTGGACCGTCCTACTGTTTTTACATTTATTTTTAATTTATTTATTTTTGCCGAGCGTGGCGGCTCCTGGTGTTGCCTAGCCAGCGGTGCTAGTGGCAGTGGTGAGCTACAGGGCTGCATGCCATGGGCTGTGTCTTCTCCCTGCCAGAAGACAGGAGAGATGCTGCTGAGAGGTCAGTGACATGTTTGATTTACTGCTTCAGAGCATGATGCAGTGTGTTTAACGCTGCTTACATGAACGGTGATGTAACATTTTTGTAACATTTGCCACTGGCTGCCCGCTGATTAGGCTGATAGCACAGACCACATTTGCAAGTACTTTGTAAGCCCTGAATAGTAGCTTGTTTCCAGTAAGACCTCTGCACACAAGAACGTAGCTACTTCAAGACGGTAAAACGAGCGCTATAAGAAGCGATACGTTGTTTCTGGAGGTTATGTAAGACGCAGATAAAATCTATTTGACTGCAAGACCAATTTGATTATTGGCCACACTACCACAAAGGTCACTTGCACATTTACAGTCTTGTTTGCTTTAGTTTTTTATATCAGCTTTGCATGCGGCTCAGTTTCCATGTTACTGGCACATTTAAATAGAAAGGAACGGAAATACATGTCATTCATTGGTTGTGGCATCATACGATCCAGATCACAATACAAGTTCCTGGATCGGATCTTTATCTTAATTACTATTTGTGCAACTAATTACAGAGCAGCAGGTTGGAGATTTGTTTTTTCACAAGGAGCCAGACGTCCTTGCTTTTTATTTTATTATTATTATTATTTTATTTTTTGAGAAGTGGTCTTGTGCGATAGTTCTTCAGGTTTTTCTTCTTTTTTTTTAATCATTTTCAATCCAGTGTCTACTTCTGACCATTTTCAGAGAATGTTTTTTGTTTGTGAGCAACTTAACATTGAATAAGGGATGAGCCAGTGTTGGCTACACATGTAGACATCTTAGCAAAGAACCAGTTTTGTTCCCATTTCTTTGCTAAGTACTCGGTAAGTGGAAAACAAAAGGAGCGTCAAAACAAACTAAGATGTACAGCATCTCTTATGTCCTTTAGAAACAGGAAATAATCCAGCAATGACCTGAGACAGGACCTGAGAGATGTTCACTGAAGCCTTACCGGAAGTGGTGTGGAAATCAGTGGCAGGTCTTTGGATGAAGTCATTTTCATTGTGTAAGGAGGAGGTTAAAAGTATTGCAGTGTGTCTACAGCCATCCTTAAAATACAGCGGCGGCTCTGTGGGGGTTTGAGTCTCCACCTCAGCTGGCCAGCAAATCCACCACACCTGTTGGTCATTGATCCCAATCATCACATTTTATCTGAACATCATTTTATATTATTTATATTTTGGGCTGCAAAGACAGGGAGATTGATTCATAGTCACAGCCATCGGTGCGTGGGTATATTTGATGCATTATATCGTAACCGGGCGTTGCATTGACTTTGAACTTGCGTAACCTTGCTGTTTCGTAATTTCACATGCAGAAATTTTTCCTTTTGGCTGGTGGTTGAGAGCTGATAACACATCAGACAGATCCTCCTGAAGCCAAAAAACTGAATGAACCTGCTCCACCCCCCACCCCCACCCCTTAATAGATAATTACACGTTCACCCTGCAAAGGTTAGGTTCACTGTGGTCATATTGGGGTTTTTTGTGCCTTTTGATGCGAATAGTGGGAACAGTGTGCTTTGGAAACCTGTCTTACGTCATAGAGCTTGCATCAAATCAATATGTTGTTGCTCAGTGTTAATGGCTTTGCTGAAGGTCTTGTCCTGCAGAATCGTGGAAATCTAACAGTGTGTTCATCTTGCATTAGTATAGTCATAGTCATGTGTGGCCTGCTTATTCTGGTTAGTCCTTTATCAGTGCAGATGTCCACTCAGGGCTTTGATGATGAATGAAGCTGAGCTGCATTTCATTTTGACGCCTGCTGCTCTTTTTTTTTAATTTTTATTTTTTTAAAATAAATGTGTCAGTCCATTAGTGACTGACTTGGTAAATATGAACCCAGAGTTTAAATCATCTAATGTAACACATTATATATTGAGGACTGTGTAATGTATGCGTCTGTGGGTCTACAGGCAAATAGTGTGAGCAATGCTTGAGTAATAGCCTTCCCACTGATGTAAGAATTTCACCAACTGTGACTAGTCAAGACTTGCTATACATTTCTTTTTAAACTGCGTCAGCTTACAGGAAATGCATCACTAAGTGGAAAAATGTGTGCTTAAATAAAACAAAAAATTCCCGTCTTTAAAAATACTCAGTCTGCAACAGAAATGAGAAGCCTTTAAGTAATCGAGTGAAGTGACACTGCACTGAATCTCATACACACTTAACTGTCCTCAGAGTATTTAAGTGGGGCTGCTGCCCTGCATCGTTGGCTGTTTTACTAACACCTCCACCACCCCAGTATCCACCTGTAGGCTCCAAATGGATATTTGCTCTGAGTGACGAGCTCAGTGTAGATGCCGGCCACGCCTCCCTGAGCCTAGTTCTCCCAGAGGTTTCTTCTTAAAGGGGGGGGGTTCCTTCCCACAGTTGCCAAAGCTCAAAGGGAGTCATGTGATTGTTGGGTTTTTTTTTTCTCTTTACTTTATATTCTTAACTCAATTGTGATGATAAATTGAATTCTCCTTAGCATGTAAGATCCAATATTTTCTCTTTTTCCCCCTCTCCACCTGTTTTTGTGTTATGTTGGTGGTATTTTTGCCTCAGGACAGATGGCATACTTACAGATCGTGTCATGCTGGAACTAGGTGTGGGCGGTATAAACGGTATACGGTAGAAACCATATCATTCTGGCCCACGGTAGAGATTTTGACTGTACCGCTCTACTGCGATAGCACATATAGATGATGTCATCAAGATGTGCGTGTTTTTGTTAAAAGCATCACATCTTCTGAAATTATGGCAGGCGACAGTAGCAAAGAGACGAAGCACGTTTTGGAATATGTGGAAAGCCAAAAATGGCGCTTCCTCCACTTTCATTGATTCATTAATGTTGAATTCTCTCACAGCTGCTCTATTCCCATGTAGTTGCAGTATGTTAATGTCTAATGGATGGATTATCTCAGTTGTTCTCCTGAGTGAAGTTTGGTCCGTTTACAGCATCCTGCCATGCGATTGCATTTGTCCCTAACCATCAGGAACCCTCCCATTAATTTTTATCGAGTGGAAAAAGGTTACCTTTATCCTCCAGCTTCACTGCGTTTATGTTATGCTAACATAGCCGTGTCGCTAGCAAGCGCGTAACACATCATTATAGACCAGCTAGTCCAACTTCAGTAACATAACAAATGTCACTGCAATTTAGTTTTCTGTCTCCCTTTATGTTGAAAGTGATAGCAGAGCTGTGCGTTTTAATTTGTTTCAGAAATCTATCAGTCAGAACATAGTATATCATGTTTAGGTGGAAGCTAGCGAGATAACTTCCTGCTAGCTTCTAACTCCGTTAAATTTAATAAATTCTGTTTTCATGGATTCCTGGATGTTAAACTTAATTGTTACATCCGGTAAAGCAGCAACGCTGATCATTTTATTAAAGAATTTAGACAGTTTTTAACTCTCACTAATGCCGCAGTATTCGTCTGACTTTTGGGACCTGAAACAGACGGAGTTTTGGAGCCGGGTTAAACCGCGAGGCTCTTGACCACGGTAGCCGTAATGCTCTGACAATCCATCAAGCGGTGTCGCTTCATAGCTAACCAAAGTCTTACTAAAACATTTTTTTGACAGATTTTTGAGCACCGTGTACCACATAAAATCGGTTTGAGGTCGGTAAGAACAACCAGAATTCATACATAAGGCGCACTGTCGATTTTTGAGAAAATTAAAGGATTTTAAGTTTGCCTTATAATGCGCAAAATACGGTATACAGAAGAAAATAATATTTATATCGCCATGTATATCGTTACCGCACATGCTTCAAATTATGCCGCGATATGGATTTTAGGCCATATCGCCCAGCCCTAGCTGGAAAAATCCTGTTTTGAGAGAGATCCTCCGAGACAGATCATGGAGCATTAGAAAGCTTTCAAGGTGCAAACCTACAGTCATCAGCCACTTTGTTAGGTACACCTGTTGAGCTGCCCTTCTGTTTCTTGAACATAACAATGAGTTCACTTGTGCACAAATGGCCTCGAATGTCATTAGATCTCAATCCAATCCAATCACCTTTTGGGATGTGGTGTCATGTTAATACGGACAGATCTCTGATGAATGTTTCTACCATGTTGTTTAAATCGTGCTATAAAGAATTAAGGCTGTTCTGAAGTCAAAAGCCGGTTTAGCCTAGCTACTGGCAAGGTGTACCTAACAAAGCGGCCACTGAGTGTATAAATGTCCTGTCTCCAGCAGCTTTTGCGCTCGTGTCCCAAACAGCCAAAGCTTCTGGTCACTACACAAATCTTTGCACCGACCTATTACATGTATGAGGTCATGCACGTGACTATTGATTTAGTTCAGGTTTAGAGTACGTGTGCAGGTGAGGATTTAACCAACGCTCACAAAAACGAAAAGTACTTTGACCTCTCCAGCTGTGAGCCATTTGGAGGAAAGAAAAAACTTGCTGTAATTCCTCCATCAGCTTCTTTGCAATGGTTGTTACCGCTAAATGGTTTTCAACCATAGTGTCTTTATAACAGGATGTCATCTCTGCTTGTTTGTAATTATAATATTTAATTTATCTTTTCTAGGACACCAACCACAAGAGAGACCAGTTTCATTGAGAAAATGAAGAAAACCGTAAGTGATTCTGCTTTATCAGATATATTTTTAAATAACACTGCATAGACAAGTGAGCTCCAGACTTGCAGAGTTAAACAGTATTAATGTTGCGGTTATTCACCAGCTATTAATTATCTTTATGGGCCCCGCAGATTCGTTTTGTTGCCCTTTTGCTGAGTGATGAAGCATACAATAACTGTAATGGTATCCCTGCGGATGTGACCACATTCAGCTCTTGATTTCCAAACAATGTTTTGACTTTTGTGGAACTGTTTTATAGCCAGATCTAAGCAAAGACTTGGGGTTTGACTCATGTGGTTTTTGAAGAAAATAGTTCAGATACCGCCGTGGTGGCAGAAAGGATCTCTGGCCACCACTGAGGTTTAACTTTAGCCCTGTTTTTGTCTCGAATGATCACAGCAATTCTGAAGGTGGGGGGTTCCTGTCACATGCACAAGTTCCATAGTTCAAACACGGGTCTCTGGATGCATTTTATGTAAATTTAAATAGATTTAATTCCCCTGTTGTTTACTTTGTGGCATATTGCATTTACATTATGTAATGTAAATGACGAACAACTATCTTTGTGTACAGGGAAAGAACATCATCGTGTTCTACGGATCTCAGACGGGTACAGGAGAGGAATTTGCTAACAGGCTGTCCAAAGACGCTCAGCGATACGGCATGAAGGGAATGGTTGCTGATCCAGAGGAGTATAGTATGGTAATTACCGCCACTCAATGAAATACATACCACAATGAGCATGAATGCAGTTATTCCGCGTTGTCTAAACATGCCATGTATGATTTTAATGATTCGCAGTGAACGTTCTGTAGTTTCTAGATAAATAAAACATGTACACACCTCATCACATCAGCTGTTCCAGTCACAGTTGGATCTAATGGCTGCTTGTTGACAATCGGTGTTTGCATTCTTTTAGTTCAACATCTCTGATTTTCTCTCGTTACAGGGGGAACTGTCCCGTCTGTCTGAGATTAAAAACTCACTCGCCATCTTTTGCATGGCCACCTACGGAGAAGGAGACCCAACTGATAATGCACAGGACTTCTATGACTGGCTGCAGGAAAATGATGATGAGGATCTCTCCGGACTAAACTACACTGTAAGTTTTTCTGCTCAACTTTGGCCAGGGTAAATTCTGTTAAATTTAAAGCGCCTGCAGGAGAACTGTGTTGTTGAAAAAGCTTTTAAGTTTTAAACAACACAGACTGGTGACTCTTCATTGTGTCCTGGTCTGTTTTCAGGTTTTTGGTTTGGGGAACAAGACATATGAACACTACAACGCAATGGGCAAATATGTGGACAAAAGGCTGGAGCAGCTGGGAGCAACACGCATCTTTGATCTTGGTTTGGGAGACGATGATGGCAAGTAAGTGACTGACGAATCCTCTGAGTCTCAAAAGACGTGAGCTCCATCGTGTAATCTGGCTGAAACATTTTTGGGTAGTGGAGCACTTATTTTGGTTTGAGATAGATTAGACCATTATTTCTTTTTTATAATATAATATAATATAATATAATATAATATAATATAATATAATATAATATAAAGAACATTTTTAGCATTCACATTTGACGACTTTATCAGCCTTTTTAAACCAATGCCAAAGAAAGTGCCTTTTTTTTGGCTCTTAGTCTGGAAGAGGACTTTGTTTCATGGAGAGAGCAGTTCTGGCCGGCTGTCTGCGAGCACTTTGGAGTGGAAGCCTCAGGAGATGAATCAAGGTGAGTTCAGGGACAGTTTGTGTCATGATTTAATTATGTCAGACTTTTGTTTTGGCAATTTCAGAACAGTTTCCTTGAGACATTTTTCCCTTTCTCTCACCCTGGCTGTTGTTGTTTTTGTCCTGTTGCATCTGTAAAAAGAAACAACCACAACACACAGGATAACTTGCTGTGATTCGCTCCATATTGAATCGATTTTTCTCTGCGTGTGCACAGCTTGCAAACTGTAGTCTGTTTTGTCTCTCAGCATTCGGCAGTACGAGCTTAAGGAGCACACTGACATCAACATGAACAAAGTGTACACTGGAGAGATCGGCCGCCTGAAGAGCTTTGAGGCCCAGAAGCCGTGAGTATCGTAGCAAAAACTACCGACCAGTCACTGCTTGCCTTTCACCTGCATTTATGACAAACTCCAGACTGGATACAAGTGACCCTTTCTGCCCTCTAGTGGTCAAGAAAAAAACAAACCTAAACTTTTTACTTACTTAGAAATAAAGCTTTAATATTCAAGTGCTGCTCTTTTATTTACAGGCCTTTTGACTCCAAAAACCCCTTCCTGGCTCCAGTGACTGTCAACCGCAAACTAAATAAAGCTGGTGACAGACATCTAATGCATCTGGAGCTGGACATCACAGGCTCCAAGATCAGGTGAGGCTGGATGGGATAATTGCTCCCTGATGTCGTGCAACAATATGCACAGCCCTGATGTATTTTTAACTTTATGAATTCAGCTCAAAGTCTGAATTTTTTTTTTTCCCCCTCATTCCTTGATTTCAGATACGAGTCTGGAGACCACGTTGCAGTTTTCCCCATAAACGACTCTGCGCTGGTGAACAAGCTGGGACAGATACTTGGGGTTGACCTTGATGTGGTTATCTCTCTTAATAACCTTGATGGTATGGCATTGACAGACCCAAAGTACCTTGACCCTACCAGCTCGTTCCTCCCACAGTCTAGTGAAATCTGCCCTTGATATTCAAGCTTGCAGTATCAGCTCACTTAATGTCTGGGTGACAGGGGTACTGTTATATTATGTATTAGCAGTAATATAGCGGTAGTATAAATACGTAAGTTAGCTGTTGTTATAAATGTCAGTTATGGTGATTAAGGCTACTCATTATCACTGACTAAAAGTTGAGTAATAAGGCTACAAATGTGAAACCTTTATCAGTTCCACCTACTTAAATTGGCTCAATCAGACAACATGCAGTTTATTCATACAACAAAACTTGCCTGTTACCACACTTTATAGCTTTTTTTTTTTTTAACCCATAAACCCACTGAAGATGCCCTGATACATTTTAAATCTTTTTTTCTGTTACCGGTTGACCATTAAAGTGTTTTCAGAGTTGTATCTTTGCCATTTTGTGCTTCAGAGGAGTCCAACAAGAAGCATCCGTTCCCCTGCCCCACCACCTACCGCACAGCCCTCACTCACTACCTGGACATCACTCACCCTCCTCGCACCAACGTCCTCTACGAGCTGGCGCAGTACGCCTCTGACCCCAAAGACCAGGAGAATATGCGCAAGATGGCTTCCTCCTCCCCCGAGGGCAAGGTCCGTAGTGCTCAGAGTCCTCGTACTGAAACGTTGTGGGCCACCGCAGTTTTACAGGACTTAAAACGCTTAACCGAAAAGTGCCTCTTGAACAATATCATACTGCAGTCACTCTCAGATTGTCGAAGGTTTGCAAATAATTGCTGTCTAATTTATAAATGCAGACAGAGTGCCAGCCTTTGTTGCCTTCAGTCTGAAGGAATCTGTCAGCACAACTGCAGGAAACTGATTGCATGTGATTGCCAATTTGACCCCATTCAGTGTCAGACTGACTTTTTTGTTTTTTAAAATAATTCAAATTTTATTGAATTGGGCATAAAAACGCCAAAACGGACCAAAGCAGTTCAAAGACACTTGCAGAGAGAGGTATGAAAGGCAGCTTGTATAATAAGTTAGTAGCTGGTAATGGTTTGCCAGGAGTCTGGTTCAAAGTTATATTTTCACTTTGTCCCTGGGTATGACCTCAGGGTGTCACAGTGTCCTTCCCAGCGTCTTCTCACAGGGAGCAGCGTTTGTTTTCTGTTCGGTCTGCATTTTTAGTGTTAGAGTTATTCACTAACCAAGAATCAATCCTCACACTGACTGTCATATCACAAAATTTTACAGTGTTTGTATATTTTATATGTTGCAGGGAAAAAAAACTCAAGCAAGAGAATTTCATCTCATTGGATAAAACGGATATCGCCAAAGTTGAACTTTGACGACATAATTTGCAGTTTAAAAATGGTGATAAGTCCCGAAATATGATGTTGGCATATTGCAAAGTGCTTAAAATAGCAATAATGTGGTATTGTGGGAGGCAGTTTGGTGACTCCCAGGTCTAGTGGTGGTGTTAGAGTAGCTGTTATCAAGTTAATGTAACAGAAGCTGGATCACAAGGCTTATGTGAACCGTTCTCTGCTTATTTGCAGGCCCTCTACCAGAGCTGGGTGTTGGATGCCAGCAGAAACATCCTCGCCATACTGGAGGATATGCCGTCTCTGAGGCCTCCTATCGACCACTTGTGCGAGCTGTTGCCCCGTCTCCAGGCTCGCTATTACTCCATCGCCTCCTCTTCCAAAGTAAATCCATTTTCTCTGCAATTTATAGAAGGAATTAAAGTCATTCTGTTTTAGCGTTCATTGAGGATGTCTGAATTAAATAAGCTGTCTGATTTTTAGGAGCGAGCTGTTGTTAACTCTTTTCTTTTATGCAGGTCAATCCCAACAGCATCCACATCTGCGCCGTTGTGGTCGAGTACAAGACCAAGACTGGCCGTACCAACAAGGGAGTCGCGACCAATTGGCTGAAAAACAAACTGGTCACGGACAATGGCCACAAATCCACCGTCCCCATGTACATCCGCAAGTCTCAGTTCCGCCTGCCATTTAAATCCACCAACCCGGTGATCATGGTCGGCCCTGGGACTGGAATTGCTCCTTTCATGGGCTTCATCCAGGAGAGAGGCTGGCTCCAACAGCAAGGTATTTACGGACTAATGTTTTCTGACCTTGACAACAAACTGATGAATTGGGGGAAAGACCTCCAAGCATGTTTATTTCTTTCCTTGTGTACGCTCTAACATTTAAAAGCTTTGAATCGTGTGCACACATGAGAAATCGATGTAGGGAAGCAGTGATAATAAGAAATTTTTATCTATATTTTCATGTTGAGCTATCATCATCATCACTAGTGCAAACCCAGAGAGTATATCTAAGATTACTTTCTGTCAGTATCTGTGTACGGATGTCCCCTAAATGCCTCATACGCATGCAGTGAGCTAGGAAGAGGAATATTTTTAATAAACATGTTTGGGTACCTGAGGAGCAGGACTAAATATTTGGTAGACGGCTCCTAATTATTCACAATATATTAACTTTGCTCTGTGCCTGTCATCTGATTATAGGAAAGGAGGTTGGAGAGACCGTGCTGTATTTCGGCTGCAGACATAAGAACGAGGATTACATCTACCAAGAGGAGCTGGAGGGCGCAGAGAAGAACGGAGTCTTAACACAGCTGAATGTTGCCTTCTCCAGAGACCAGGACCATAAGGTACAGCTGTGTACGAGTCTCAGAGCGGTGCATTATATCCAATTATCTCTGCTGACAATGTCTTGTTACATCAAAGTGGGGAAATGTACCTGGATTTTCTGTTAGTCCTTAATGTGAACTGCTTCTTTGGTGAAATAACAAATTAAGATCACAGAAAAACATTCGATCTATCAGTTTAATCAGGATCTCCGTTAGTATCAGCCTCAGGATCCACGGATGACACGGGACATGGCGAGCAAAATGTCTGTGCAGGTTTTTCGCACCTACATATAAACATTGTTTTTCTGTTTTTCAAAATAAAGGTTTACGTGCAGCATCTCCTGACGAAAAACAAGGAGCATGTCTGGAAGTTGATTCACACGGACAACGCTCATATCTACATCTGCGGGTAATTAACACATTTCAATTGTTAGTGTGTGTGTGTGTGTGTGTGTGTGTGTGTGTGTGTGTCATTTGATAGTCAGCACTAGAAGCTTTCAGCCACTCCCTTATTCACAAGTTGGCGCCACATATTTGATTTGGCAGCATTTTCCCTTCACTTCCTCACCAACTGGCCTCAAATTGAGATGGGTGGAATCTCCACCTTTAGGTCTTTTAGCACCCACATCTCTGCTGATCTCACCTGGACCCACAACACCAACTCCCTGCTAAAGAAAGCCCAGCAGCAGTTGCACTTCCTCTGTGTCCAGAGGAAGAATAACCTGGCCTAGAAGCTGCTGCTGGCCTTCTGACGCTCCTCGGGGTGTTTGGTACGCAGGGGACACTGAGGGGCTACTGAAAACAGGAAGGCTGCGCAGAGGGTAATTAAACCTGCTCAAAAAATCATTGGCTGCCCTCAGCCATCCCTTCCTGTCTCAGAAAAACCAGAGCCCTTACAGGTGACCCCTGCACCCCACCTACCACCTGTTTGACCCGCTGCCCTCAGGTCAGTCAGGTCCCACACCTTCAGCTTCTTCCCCTGAGCCATTCAGACTGTTAACAAACACTACCCCACCCCTGCACAACCACCTTGCGAATCTGAGCCATGGTCTGAGCCTCATCACTCAGGCTACTCACATACAGACTTCACACTACTTTCAAGCACTTTGCAACTTGTCTTTTGTATTCAAATCCGCAAAATGCAATTGTGTCCCCCCAGGATCTAACGGGTACGACAAAGTATTAGGGCTACATCAAGGACAAAAGAATATGTTGATTATTTTGAGGAAAACGGCCCATATGTCGAGGTAACCAATGCTATTTCAAGACAAACTGCCACGTTTTCTAAACCCTCTAAAAAAACCATTGTGTAGATGGGTTGAGTGTAACAGATTGATCAGCTGTCTTGTGATACAACATACATCCTCTTTATTGCGCGAG
This sequence comes from Hemichromis elongatus, assembly GCA_015108515.1. Classification (NCBI taxonomy): domain Eukaryota; kingdom Metazoa; phylum Chordata; class Actinopteri; order Cichliformes; family Cichlidae; genus Hemichromis; species Hemichromis elongatus. The sequence goes on along the minus strand of VUQR01010167.1, from coordinate 2,502 downwards.
GGCGTAACCGTCGGATAACCTTGGAGTTTGTCTTGAAACAACCTGTAATCTTCATATTTCAACTTTTTTCTAAAAATAGAATTATGACTTTAATGTTGAAATTTCAACTTTATTCTATAAACGATTGATAATACGTATATATATTTTTTTCTTAATTTGATCCCAGTACTCCTTTTAACCTTCACTCTGTGGAGCCAGTCAGGAATTGAGCACTAAAGGGGAGCGGTGCAAGCCTGGATTCTGTTTAGCAATGTGGCGCCTCCTAGTGAAATAGTTGTGAAATTAAAGTAAAGAACTTCTGTCTTATTTGAGGGAAGCGCCGCTCACTATGTCATTTCTTTCCTGTTTTAGGGATGCGAGGAACATGGCTAAAGACGTGCAGACGGCTTTCTATGAGATTGCGGAGGAGGTGGGCGGCATGACGCGCACCCAGGCTGTAGATTACGTGAAGAAACTGATGACCAAGGGACGCTACTCACAGGACGTCTGGAGTTAAAGAGCCTCAAACCCGGCCTCACTTTGTGCACATAGAGTGGTAGTTTTAAAGTTTTTTATCGTCTGCCTTGGTCTGGACTGACTTAAAGAAAAAAAGAGAAGAATCGATTTTAAACCTTGTGTTTGTACTCACCCTGGTTCACCTTGACAGCGACAGCTAACTGAAGAAAATGAGGCAAACTCTACCTCAGCAGATCTTACTAAACCAATAAAGCAACCTCCTTACTTTTGTTTGTGGACAGGCAACTTGTGTTTGCTGAGACCCTCACGATGCTTACCGTTTTACCCCTGGGGAGTGTAAAGAGCCTCCGACTTTTAAATGAATGAATTGGTGTAGAAGCCCACCTGCTCTAAATTCTTAAATCATGAGTATTAGATGCACAAGAGACCTTTGATTTTGTTTGTTTGTGTGTGTGCGCGTGCGTGCGTGTGTGTGTGTTGCAGTGTACACACTCAGAGTGCTGACTTTTCTCTCTAAGCTGATTCAGTAACAGTTTCCTGGCAACAACAACAACAACAACAAATAAATAAATATCTAAAATATTTCAAAAAATGTCTTATTTGGTGTAACAAACTGGCATCGCAGGTACAATTGTGTGTTTACCTTTGTGTTTTGACAAGGGGGTTAGCCTTTTATGCAGACGTTGCTGTTCATTTGAATGAAGGATGGTAACATTTCGAGAGGCACAGAAAAAAATGAGACGATCATATACGAAAACCATGAGATTATGTGCTTTTTCTTTTCCTTTAATACCCTGCCTTTTAACATAGTGAAAATAAATATTTTTAACCAGTGATATTTTAAACCATTTTGTATGTTAGAGCCTGCCTCCCACGGGGACTTTTGTTTTATGTGATATTCACCTAAAAGCAGAGGATTGTGGGTTTATTGGGTGGGAGTGGCAACTCTAACACGATAACCAACTCTGTTTGACTCTCTTCTACTCTTCTACGTATACGAACATTTCATGTGTTTTGCCGTTTCAGTCTGTCAGAGCTCGTCACAGAGCTGTGGGGGAGATTGAGATCAGTCAGGCAGTAGAAGTGCAGTGCCTTTTTTAATGATGCCTTATGTATGGAGTTGGCAGTAAAGTCTGGATACTTCATTGTATGTTTATTTCTTCTTTGTTGCTTATATTTTGGTAGAAAGTCAAGTTCATCTGAGACACTTTACCCAGTGCTGTCACTTTTATCATTCCTCTTTATAATGTAATCATTTGATTATATGGAGCCTTGCTTTTTTAATTAATAAAAAGACTGAATAATTTTGGGGGGCTTTGTCTGTCTTTCTTTCTTTTTTAGGGAGCTATGTAAGTGTCCCTGAGGCATCTTGGACACCTTTTAGCAGGTGTGAGGCTCTCTGTGTAAACCAAATCCAGATACCAGAGGAAGAGTCAATTTTCCAAATGACAATGACTGTCAAGTGTTCTTCAATAAAAAATATTTTTGTACTTTAGAAGAAAGAAAAATGAATTCACTGCTTCGAAGTAAAAGTTTTTTTTCTTTATGTTACTCTAAACTGACCTATGAAGGATTCAAACATAAAAAGGGCATCCAACTTCCGCTCAATCGGTGATGTACAGGTCCTTCTCAAAAAATTAGCATATTGTGATAAAGTTCATTATTTTCTGCAATGTACTGATAAACAGAGTTTCTATATATTTTAGATTCATTACACACAACTTAAGTAGTTCAAGCCTTAAATTGTTTTAATATTGATGATTTTGGCATACAGCTCATGAAAACCCAAAATTCCTGTCTCAAAAAATTAGCATATTACATCCGACCAATAAAAAAAAAGTGTTTTGAATACAAAAAAAGTCAACCTTCAGATAATTATGTTCAGTTATGCACTCAATACTTGGTCGGGAATCCTTTTGCAGAAATGACTGCTTCAATGCGGCGTGGCATGGAGGCAATCAGCCTGTGGTACTGCTGAGGTGTTATGGAGGCCCAGGATGCTTCGATAGCGGCCTTAAGCTCATCCAGAGTGTTGGGTCTTGCATC
>VUQR01010165.1:51750-65945 GCA_015108515.1 Hemichromis elongatus | reverse complement strand
GCCGGCATAAATGGGAGGCGGAGTGCACCGTGTGCAGAGCTGGCATATACGTTTGCGTGTCTAACAAAGGTGCGGGTGATCTTGTTGCTCACATGGACACAGAAAAACATAAAAAGGCTGTGCGAGGCGAAAATTCATCTACTAAGTTAACTGAGTGGTGGTGGAACTGAGTTAACTTAACAGAACTAACTTAGTTAACTAAGTTAGTTTTTTTGCACTTGGTGACTTGTAAAAGCCTATCTGAATTTTTTTATTTCAAGAGTCATTAACCACACAGAGAAGGCATCATTTAAATTGTAGAAAAATGTTAAATTTTTCATTATGCAAACAGTTTTATTAAAGTTCTTCATGACGAGTCAAGTGTCCTCTTTTTTGGAAATCAAAATATGGTCATCCTAGCCTTTATAGAGGTAACAAACTTACTGATTGTGCATTTGACTATCGGGACCTGGCTAAGGAGGCAGTAAGGTTGCACTTAGTTTTTCACAGGACTGCACTGTGTCTTGTGAGGACTTTGTTTTGCTTTCTGGAGCTGGTGTGCTAGCATGTGTTAGCTCTACAGAAGCATGTATAGCAACAGTTTGCTGGCACACTACCTAGCTAACACCGACTGAATTGTTGCGTGGTCATTTGTTTTATCACTGTTTTTGCAGTTTTTACAATTATTCTTTACAATTATTTTTGTTTTAATCCTTGAACCCTTTCACTATGTAGCCAGACTGAAGTAAAAAAAAAGCTGAGTTTGGTAATGCTAATTTTTTTATTGTGAGCTAAACAACAAACCTGATAACTCTTCCTAGTCACTGTACTTTTGTACTGTTCATCATTGTGCCATTGACTTTGCTGTGTGCATCTATGAAGTCTGCGGTCCGAACTCCTAAAGGACCACTTTGTTGTGACATTAAAGCAAAGGCGGTGCTGCACAGATGATCCTGCACCATTTCCCCCCTTTTTTTTCTGGGCCTTGCAGAATCTATTTTTAGCCACGGTCAAAAGGAATTCAGACAGTGACGTCATGAGATTAAACAAATAACAATCTGAGTTGGGGGCAGCTGTAGGATGCAGCTGGTGTCAGCAGTTAAGCTGTTGTTGTGACAATTATGACATAACATCATTCCCCTGAGGCGTTGACTCATAGTTTCTGGGAAAACAGCTTTTGTTCTCACAGGTGAAAAATCATACTTTTAACAGAAACACGAAGCACTTACCTGCGAGTCTGCGTTAAGGACTTTGATCCTCTGGGTGGAGATGAACAGATCAACCTCGGTAAGGGTTTGAGCGTCTCCATCTGCACTCTGAAGCAACATACAGACAGAAGAGTTGATTAAATCACCTGCATCTGACTGTTAAGATGTTTGTGCCAAGCCTGACTGTTCATTGTGCACACATCTGTCTGAATGGTGTCTGTTTTAAATGTAGGAATGCCTTTTTTTTTAATTTCCAAAACTCATGCATGTAGAGCTTAGTGCCCAGTTAGAAAAATCCTTGTTACATGGACATGTTACTGAGTCTAGAGGTGAGGTGGCAAAGGAAGAAAAAGAAAGTGTTTGGCAGTAGCGTTAGTTTGCATCAATTGTCCTGGCACGAGGATGACAAGCTGGCACGGAAACAAGAAACAGCTTAACACTAAACCGCTACCAGCTGGCTGTAACACCAGTGAGAGTAATGCAGCCTCAGCACACAACAAGCTTGTGCACATTTCCCTCTAATCACTCTGTGCAGAAATCAAATAAAACTATATTTGTTTTAGTTGAATTAAAGCTGTCTTATGTACTTAAATAAGGCAATCTCGTGGAGAAATAAAACACATGGTTAAAATTTGTTTCAAGTAATAAATGGTAAAACGTTTTTGGGGGGGTTGGGGGAGACTGTGACCTGTCATTAGTTCATTGTTGTCTGTCCATATCCAGTATCAGAAAATACAATGAATAGTAATTAATTTTATAAGAAAATTTGTTTTGCAAACACAAGTTGTGGCTGGCATGTAATTTGCCTTTGCATGCATTTGGCCTTGAGGTAGAAGATTTTTCTCTTTAATATGTCATGCTTTATTTCCTTGTCCAGTCTTGGTATGTGGTAGGACGCTATGTCAGCTGGCTCACTGACCTTTTTATAGAAATCTTCCAAACACTTTAAGCTTCAGATTCTTTGGTTCAAGAGAAGAAATGACTTTGACTCTTATGCATTATTAAGGCCAGTTATATCACTTTAATGGCTAAAATGATTATGGATTTTTGAACCAAGAGTACAAAAATAAATACACAAATATTTTTCATCTCTGGAACTTATGCTTTTGCTTATTTTCTGTCTGACTAAATCTGACAGACAACATCTGCAGGCTTCAGAGACTGACGGTTTTGTGCATTACTGGATCTGTATTGTGTCTTGGAGACACAAATATTATGGTCAGTCCAGATACAAAGCTTGGGTTGTAAACACAGCAGCCCTACCCACCTGCTGCTCAAACCTTCTGTTGGAGAAGGACAGCCAATCAGCATTAAGTTAAGGTGAGAGGACAGAGATAGAAGCTTCAGACACAGAATAACATAGGGGATATCCCCTTAATTGTTAATTCATGTTAATAATTAATGTTAGACATGTTAACATGTTAGACAATTCTGTTTCAGTGGTTGAAAATTGAATTTATTTGAATTGAATTGGTTTAGTCTAATGCAAAGACACTCTGTTTCCATATGAAGAAAAGAAATATTCTAGGTAAACAAAGGACTTATTTGTCCCTACAACAGTAAATGTTAACATTGTCTATAGGCAATGCTTATCTTGTATATATGGGTATGTGATTTAGTCACTGAAGTGATCTCTTTTGCATTTTTCTGATGCAACATAATATTCACTTGATTCAATTTATCCTAATTATTTTATGAAGTAATTGGCGAGAGTGTGACTGAATGAGTCACAATATGAGACGTGCAAAACATATAAAAACATATTAAATATACCCCCTGATGTGTCAGTACATTAGAAAATTAACTCTAACCCTACAGTATGTTTTGGAGAATAACAATATGTATGAATACCAATATCACTGGGGGAAAAAAGAGAAAAAGAATAGTCTCTAATATGTGTGCGTGGGATGTATTTGCATCACATTTATTTCAGTTCTTTCTTTGTTCTTTCCATGTACAGTGCTAGACAATTTTTTTAGCCCACCACCCAGTGTAAGTGACAGTACTGGTTATGACCCAAATGCTTCTGTAACATTTAATCCTGCAGTATGTGCAAGCCCCTTAATCAAAATTATATTTCTAATACTAAAAAACACAGTGAAGCACATCGTTATTAATATTTTACTTTTGATTCAAATGCTAAATTACAGTTATTTACTTGCATTCCTGAACAGAAAAATTGGTTTTAATGTTGTGCTTGAATAATTTATGGATTCTCAAAGAGGTCCAGTGGGCTGGTTCAAATTTGGATATAAAAAAATGACCCGCTTTGCCTAATAAATAACAATACAATTTTTAGTGTTAAAGAGTTCTACAATATTTCCGCAGATAGAGATTTCTCAAAGATTTGTCCGCAGGCAGAGAGACAGATAGACAGATCGAAATAAACCTGACACAGATTTGCTGAACTCAGTGCATGAACATTCAAGTGTTTGAGACACAAATGGAAGAGGATACACAGGCAGGCAAATATGAAGTAGAAAAAAATAAAAGGTGAGAATGGAAGCAAAGTGGCCAAAGGGTCTTTCTTTTGTTCCGTTTATTACACACCGCCTTTTTCTTGATTTTGGCAGCCTTCTGTACCCTCTGGCAGGCAGGCAGGCAGGCAGGTAGGCAGGCAGGCAGGCGTTGGGACGGGACGGGACAAGGTCAGCAGATACAGGAGCACAAAAAACAGGAGGAAGAGGAGGAGGAAATAAAGAAGGTAAATAAAAGAAGGTAAGACAGTAAAGCCCCAAACCAAACGGCAGGTGTGCTGTTGCTGCTCTCACAAACAGGAAGAGTGACAGAGAGAGAGAGCGTGAGAGAGGAGGGTGTAATGTATATGCATGTTGGTGTGCGTATGTGTTGGTGTGTGTTTGTTGAGAAGGCGTTTCGCACAGCCATATTGGTTATCACAACAGCAATTAGAGAGTAATAATTGCTCCTTTTTTTAACATATGAACTCAAAAACATGTAGACATGGACTGACACGGTTCCTGCATTCTTCACAAGGCTTTGTAAGGTACTGTGCTGGACAAAGCATTTAATCGGCACACGGACAAAGTCTGTGATTCAGATCAAATGCACGCTCACCACTCTTACCGACTTTCACATTTACGACACAGTCTAAATGCTGCTGGCAGAAAAGACATGCTGGAAAAAACAATCAACAACAAACAGAGAATGGGGGCGATAAGCCCTGTGCAAGGATTTAAACTCTCTCTCTGCTTTGGGTTTGTTTGGTTTTTACAAGGTCAAGTCAGTGTGTTTGGAATTAAAGAGCTTAGCTAATATGGAGACAGTTTTACTGAACTAATGGGTGTGATTAGTAATACTGTTCATGGAGTGGGCTCCACAGTTGACCTTAGATAAGTCATCTTTAGGAGGACTCTTAGCCCTCGGTAATCTTTCAATTTATCCCCTCTGTATAAGGTTCAAGCTGAGCTGCTGGCCTTCCTTCCATCTACCATCGACCAGAGGAAATTATCTGACATTACATTTCTCGAGTGCAGGACTGGATGTTTGCCTGAGCCACTGCTGCAAAGCTGTAACCACCAACACAGTATTAACAGCCCAGAGGGAAGCGTCTTTTTCCAGCTTTCAATCTGTAAAGTTTCCTCTTCTGTGATCAGCTCTCAGGAAGACAAACATCTGAGGCTTTCAGCAACACCTACTGCTCTGCTGACGAGGAGCAGAGCAGGGAGGGGGGGTGAAGGTAGTGAAAGGGAACGGGGGGGTGTTGAAGCTTCATAAATATTACATCAAACAGCGAGTGAACATCATGGCAGAAAGATCTGCATAAACAGCCTACACAGCCCGGCTACAATTTACCTGCCATACTTCTTTTTGCTCAGTTCAGCACCACAGGGTGCAAACTTGTGCTTTACTATACTACAAAGATGCTTCCTTGGGTTGATGTCAGGCAAAAATACAAGTGTGGCTGAAATATACTCTAGTCAACTTGTTTTATTTAAATTGGACACATTTATACATATTTATGAAGAACAGGAGAGGACACAAGGTTCTTTCTATGTGTGGTTTGCGTTAAACCGACGGTCTCCATTTCAGCGTTGGTGTTTAAGGTCGTTTGCTATAGTGCTATTCATTTGGTTCACAAGGGATAAATGAATAATATAATGAAGGACCCATCGAGGGAGACCAGTGAGAGATAACGGCTGATTTGCTGCAGTCGGCAGGCCGACAACTGTGCGTGGCAAAGAGCGAGTGATAAAAGTACACGTTGACTGTCATGCCAGCAACACAGTTCTGTCAAATGCATTTCATGGTTGCGATGATGACATTGTGGGTAATGTTTACAGCTCTGCCTGTTCAACCAAGGTCCTAGTCCCTAGCCTGTTAACAGACTTCATTCTTTAGTGAAATCTACTGATTGAATGACACATTTAATTAACACACTATAAGAGACATGCTTGTCAGTCATGTCTTCACTTCTTGAAAAGTGGTTTAGGGATGGAAGCTGGGTAAGGATGCAGGGGGTAGGACTCCCTTGCAGTGCCTGCTCTATTCACACGCAGGCTTTGTAGTGGGGAGCTGGCAGGATGAAGTCTGTTTAATGTTGAGTCTGACTGATCTGGACACACGCTGGTCTATCGCATACTGCCTCTTCAGGTGATGCCTCGAAAAATTCAGTGCAACCCACTGTAAGTCTTTCAGAAAGACTGGCTGACAACACTGAAAAATTCAACTTTTTTTAAAATAGATATTCTATTAAAAATAACTAAAGGGACCCAAACATGCATTCGACAGGTAGCTTTTCCAAAATGTGTACTATCCTAAACAAATGTACACCAATTAAACTTTTATATTGAGATTTCCACATTACTTTTTTGATAATTATATTAACACTTACACTTTTCTAGCAATGCTCTGGAACATTTTGATAAGCATTAATATTTTTGCAATGCTAACTCTCAACCCTAAACTAAACTGAAGCACCCAACCATAAGGATAGGGCTGAGGCTATACGACATAATTAGTGTTCTGTCTTAAGCCTTTATTGGGCAAGGAAGCATACTTAAAACCTAACTAAATGTTACCTTGTTTAATTTAAGACAAAAAAAAAAAAAATTAAATGAATAAGAGGTAAAATTTGAGGGGGTAGGGACTATTAAGTGTATACTTCTGCTTACTCCTTCTCAAACATAAGGATGGAATGATATTTTGTAATGATTGTGAATGCACATGTTTGAAATTAAAATGAACTGAACTTAAACTGACAGCAAAAACGACCGTTTCATGCCTCAATGTGAAGTTGTAGCACTACATGGATTTCTTCTAGCCGATCAGCAAAGCTCTGACTATGTGACAAATAGTGACGTCATTGCCTCTGACCGATCAGCAGTGATCTGGAGTATTTCAAACTGAAGTGCTCTTCCTGAATTTGGGAAACTGGGTTTATTAGCACAAGACATGAGAAGTCCATTTTTAGACACACACCAGTCTAGTGAACCCTACTTGTGTTATCTCTAAAAAGAATCCTTATTATAAATGAAGGACAGTAGTAGTGGTCAATAATATACTGGATGTTCCCACATTGAGAAACTTGGCTCACTTATAGACATTTTCAAGCTATAAAAGCTAAAATATGTGATTTTGTTTGTTTATGACCTTATGGCATGTTTTAGTGTATTTACAGATTGAGTATATTAGTGTTTATCTTTACTGTGAGTGTTATTGATTGTGAAAGTCAATTTAGTAATTCAGTGCTGGGGATTTATTTAGTTTTGATTCAGCGACATATAAAAAAGAAAAAGGGCTACGAACGATAGTTATAATGTTATTTTTTGGCTCAATACTGACTCAGAAATGTACTCTCTCCTCTCATGCACCTGTCTATTTATGGAAGCCTGTCCATTAAGTACCATGACATAAAATAGCACAGCATCTACTTGAGTTGGTACACATGCTCAGCTTAGTGAATGAGCTGAAATGGACCTAAGTATTTGAAGAAATGTTTAGACGTATTGTTTTATTAGACATTAATGCCACCTCACGGCAGCTTCATCATGTGCCATGAAGCAGCAGGCTGTGACTACACTTTGTTATGTGTGTTACATTTGTGAAACATGCCAGTGTCAGTCATAAATGTTCCTTTTAGGTTTATGTGTGTTTTCCCTACATTTTCATATACACACTTTATGGAAACTCTGATTATGTAAGTTTGTCCCTTATTAATTACATACAAAAATGATGATTTTATTTATTTAACACAAACAAGAATAAAAAATCTGCAAAATGTGGCTAAAATGGAGACAATATGACCAATATGAGAAGCTAAAACAGACTTTGGTCACACGTATCCACCTAGTCGATTAAAAAGTCTTATTTCAGCATGTAACTTTCTAAAATAAGACTACTACAGAGGCAGTCATTCAATATTTACAATGACATCAAAGCTTGTATTCACACGAGAGGGAGATAAAAGAGGCCGGTGCTCAGTTAGCAACTGCGTACCAGAACATTAGCACTAATGTCATCTCTACACGACATGAGATGACATCAGTCACCTGGCAGAGGGACCGTGAGCCCAAAACAGATAAATGTGACCAATGCCATAAATCTGACAGTCCAGTTTGTCATAAGAGATGTTTTATCACAAGAGCTCTGGACAGAGCAGCACTGATGAAAAGCTTCTCCAAACTAACATGAAACGAGCCTCTTTGAGCAGCACTAGCACCATCCACAGCACTTTTCTGAAACATCATTTTTATAATGATATTAGTGAACAGCAGGGAGTGAGTGTCAACAAGGGAAATATGAGGCTCACATGCCAGAAGCCCCATTATCCAGTCGGCTGTGACGAGCACACGTGCCCTGAAGTCTAATCTGGCCAAGTTTTTCAGCTGCCCTAAAAGACCACTGATGCTTAATACATGACTACACTGCTTAGAAAAAATCATTAATATCCATGTAACTGTATATTTCATTTGAAAGTTTGCGAGTATGAGTTAAAAAATAATGCCATAGCTGTTATAAATGACTAAATATTAAAAGAACATTTTGCAGTACCAGGATTTTGTTTTTGTTTTTCCATTCTAGGCTCGTACAGTAATGTGAAAAACAAGAGTGTATCGGGAATACACTTTCTGTATTAGTCATGTAATGCCACTGAATGTTTTCCTGTAAGGCTTCTATATCCTTCTATATATCTTTTGGTACATTTGAGTGTTTCCGGTGCTGCTTAAACAACAACAGGTGACATCATGATGGCTCTTCTGTTAGAACTGTCACTGTATAAAAAGCTCCGTCTGCCTCTCAGCAGCTTTCTGCTGGAGGAACTGTTTATTCAACTTATACATATTTCCAGATACTTAGGACACCAGCAGTACTTCCTAGTGACTCAGGGACTACCACAGCCTCACCGCTGCTACTACTGCTGCTTCTCAACATCATTATTTGTTGAAGTTACAAATGATGTAGCTGACTACCCAACAGGGCAGCTGTAAATTACAACCCATGACCGACCCAGCTGGCTGTGATATTCACAGTTCTTCAGACTCAATTAGGGACTACAAAGCATTATGGAACCAGAGGAAAAATACTGTGCAACCAAAATTAGTCTTTAATGTTGTTAGGGCTCTCTCGATGTAAGATTTCCCCTACATAATTATGTTATGAATTATTGCAAAAAAGAAAAGAAAAGAGAAGAAAATGGTCCCTGTGGTTATATAATAATTCTTGTCTTTTCTTACTTTCTATTTAACTCTGACAGCTGCATTTTTACTCCTTTGTGACTGTCCGCATCATCCTCAGAGTTTTCCACTTATGTCTCGTCATTCAATCAATTCTCTGTGTATATATAGCCCTCTAAAGCCTTGCTATCAGTTCACTCTGTCTCCCTCTGTGTCCTCTCCTCAGCATACCTTAGCACACTTTAGCTCTATTTATTGCTGTGCTTTGTGGATCTGACATAGAAGCTATGTGAACCATGTGGGTGCAGAGAAGAGGTGGGTTGCAATTAAAAAAAATAAAGGGAAAAAGTCATTACTAATCTAACAGAACCAACAAAGTGTGTAAATGTCTTCGAACATTTAAAAACATTATTCTGTTGTGTCTAATAGCACGCCTAACCCAGCCTGACCAAATGTCACTGACATGTGCAGTGCTCAGTTTGCATAGCTAGAACAGAACAGCAAACTCTTGTAACTCTATCGGGCCAGCTGGAAAGTGCAGAGCACAAGGCGCCCGGCACAGTTGCACATTTTAAGAGGGTAGTATTAACTCTGAAAGCAAGGAAAGGCGGAGAAGCAGTAACAAGGGCAGACAACAAATTGGTAATTAAATTAAGAAGTAAGTCCTCAACAGCCTGCCCATCTCCAACTGCTTCACTTAACAACCCAACAACAGCCTGACTCCACCCGTGTAGGTGAGCAGAGATTGAATTGGAGAGATGCAATAAACTTGACTCATGAGCTGAATCATGGCTGTGCTGGCACTGGGTTGTTTTTACCATGTTATCATATCCTCGTTTTTGACATGATATCGCTCTTTCATATTATTTACTATCAGGGTTATCACCAGTATAATGTGACACCTATATCGTGAAAACGTAAGGAAGTGGGATTCTTCGTATGACTCAGAAATGCAGCGGCAACTGTGTGTGTCTTCGTATGTGAATCAGTGTACGAGTGTGTTTTTGAGTACCTTGACCCTGCTGACGGCCTCCTGGGCCTGCATCATTCGGATGTTCTTGGAGGGGTTCCTCTCAGACAGCAGCTGAGTGGAGCCCAGGTAGTTAGCAGCAAAGATAATCCCATCAATCAGGTCTTCTGGCTCACAGGGTCCTGGGACTGAGCCAGGGAGAGGCAGAGAGGATGATGATTAAGAGGGAGACAAAGGCAAAGACAAAGCATGTTTAGACTGAAAGGGTGGAGCGTGCAGCGGAGAAGGTATTATAATTACTGCAGTCAGTGTGCTGGGTGAAGAAAAGGAGCCAAACACTGGAGATATGGTGATAAACGGCTGGATAGGCCTCAGCAGGGAGATGCACACCGGCTGTGAGCTAATGGAGGTGCAGTGCTAACAGGAGCTGTGATTAATCTGCATCTGTGATATCCTGTGATATCTAGATGTGGACTCTCAGACACCCACTTTGGAACACAATGTGGCACCACGATCTGATGGCAACTAAAGCCTTTTAAAACATACTGTTAGCCCTAGAGCATGCCCAAAGGCAGGGAAGTAGTGTTACTTATTATGATTACTTGGTTTTTATTCCAAATTTTTAATTTTATCACCAAACAGGTGTGCAGATGAACTTACCATCAACAAAGCTGGGGAAGGACGCGACCTTCTTTGTAGGCTGGAAGACAGAAACAGGTAATAGCAGGTAAATGTTATGAACAGACCTACAGTGAATTAAATACTGTGCTCCTCTGCCGTTTGAAACACACTAAAAATGTATATTTTTTGATTATTTGTTGATGTTTTTACCACATTCACTTGGTAGTTTTTAGGCTTTATCAACACAATATCCAAACTCCTTCTGTGAGTTTGGAGAATCATGATTTAATTTAATAATAGATGCTGACTGATGTAAACCCCTTCTGCAGGTTTGGCTTGTTTAAGGTTATCGAAAACTTAAATGATAGACTCGACTTTAAATTTGCCATGAAAGGGGTTTAGAAAGACCTACTAGCAAAACAAAGCTTTCACAGTAGTTGAAAGATCAGTGACGCCAAATGATGAAATGTATTTACACAATCATCAACGAGATGTAAATGTTCTGCAGAGACGAGATCCAATCAGAACTAATTAAGTTGTGCAGAAAGGCGGGACGAGTTTAGAATATTTGGGGTCATATGATTGTTGGGTTTTCTCTGTATGTACTATTGTACAATATAAAGCACCTTGAGGCGACTGTTGTTGTGATCTGGCGCTATATAAATAAAACATGGACACCTTTCACATTTGATGTCAAGGAAAATAATATGATTAATAAACCGTGTGGAACAACTCTTACCAGTAATAACCAGGCAAACTTTAAGTCATCTTAAGTTCTAGTCTGCTATAATTATAACATTTAATCGAATAAAACTAGACTGAAAATAAATGAATTTAGATGCCTAAATTATGACTACAGCTGCCTAAAATTTCAGTCAAAAGAGTAAAACTAAAACTGAATGAAAATCTGCTGGAAAAATTAACACTGACACAGATGAAAGTATTTAAACCTTGCAGCTTCTGAATCATGTCTCTGACTTGCTAAAAAGCACTAGGGAAGAAGGTAAAGTTTGACTGCAAAGAGATATCTTATCCACGAGGGATGAAGAAGCTTTAGATGGCCACAGAGAGATTCATGAGATTCAAACACTGATCCTGCTGATACTACTGAGCCTTCCCTCCATATTCAGAGATTCTACTGCCCTCAAGGACAAGGAAGTAAGGGTGGAAGGAGAGTGGAGGGAGGGTGGAACAGGGACATCCTCCTACCGCAGACGTCTCGATGAGAAATGGCTCTCATAAAACCACAAGCAGAATGCTAGTCAATTATCAGGATGCTATCATGCCGAAAGCAGAGGACATGAGCTGAGGTTGTAATTACACAATTACTCATTTACTTAAATGGTCACACACACACACACATGCACGCACAAACATAACCATATGGATGCACGCACACATAAACAACAATATATCCTGTGCAAACAACCTCGAGGTAGATAAATGACAAAGAAGGAAACAGTGCGACGGGATACCCAGAGAACGTCTTACCTCTGGTACATTGTTGTTCTCCAGGGGGACGTTGAGGTCGGACCGCTGCTGTTTTCTGGGTTGCTCTGCGCCATTGCTCACCTGGCATTGCCAACACAGAAAAACAGGTGCAAGCAAATTACAGTGTGAAGGAAACGGAGGTTTTTAATGTGTAGCAACAAGGTGAGTCAAAATGCTGTGTCCAAGTCTCTTTTTTGGTACTTGTTTGAAGTGTTAAGTCACAAATGAAACTGAAATTAAAGCACTGCTTTAAGAAAAATAGCAGTCTCGGAAAATAGTTTAGTTTGGTCTTTGAACAGCTTCCTCTTTTGTCGCATTCACAATACATCCAACAGATGCCACACAGATACATATTTTATATGTATTTCATATTCTAATGATGGATTAATCATTTAGTCTTCTTCTTTTCCTTTTGGCTACACATTTTAGGATCATCTGCCTCCATCTATCCTGTCCCTAGCACCCTTCCCTGTCACACTAACACTCTGCATGCCCTCCTTCACTACATCCATGAATCTTCCGTGTGCTCTTCCTCTTTTCCTTCTGACTGGCAGCTCCATATTCAACCATCCAGTATATCCAATATCCCTCCTCAGCTCGTGTCCAAACCATTTCAGCCTTGCCTCTCTAACTTTGTCTCCAAACCGCTCAGCCTGACTTGTCCCTCTGATGTACTCATTTCTAATCCTCTCCTTGGGTCCTGTGGGTCTTCATTCAGCTCAGCCCACTCCAAATCTGCCTCCTATCTCTTTATCAGTGCCACCAAACCATACATCATAGCAGGTCTCAATATCATCTGATAAAACCTTCCCTTTGACTCTTGCAGCTATGCTTCCGTCACAAATCACCTCTGAAACTTGACTCCACCCGCTCCACCCTACCTGCTCTCTCTTCTTTATCTCTCTTGTGCACTGTCGATTGCATTGAATGTTTGACCCCAGATATGTAAATTCACCCACCTTCACTGACTCTACTTCTTGTATGTTCACCTACCTGTCTCTCTCTCATTTATACACTTATTCTATTTGTTTAATTTTATGAATGAAAATGAAACTACACACGGTAATCTCATAACTGTTTTTCCAGGTATGTCTTAATCAAGCAGTGTTTATATAAGAGTTCAACTGCTCCATTTGGTGTCAGGTCAGGTCTGAAGCAGCGAATAATTCCACACAGGATACACCCACAAAACCTTGTTCTGAACCTCTTCAGTCTTTGTTTCGTCTCAGACATGTTTAAAAACTGGAGCATCATTGATGATGGCATCCGTCTTTTCAATTATCTAGTGCAGCCGGTCAACGGTCAGTATAGCCGGAACCATAACTTAGCAGGATGGAAAACACCCTTCCATTCCCCTGGATACCCATTTTGTAGTCCACAATGGCTCATTAACATTTAACTGTATTAGTGGCTGAAATAAAATCTTCCTTCCAAGAAATCTCCCCACTCCGCCTCCACAGTGAAGCAGTAAAAAATGTGAAATTCAGAGGAAAAACCCATGCAGTCACGCAGCTGTATAGCCTCCTTTGCGAACAGAAAAGCAGACATACAGTTCTAATCAGTATTCACTGTGCCGCCCAACTCAGTTGTGCAAACAACCATTAAATTAATGAGATTCATGTTGTTGTTGGGAGGGATGGAATGCCAAATTGTGATGGTCTACAAAACTACATTTATGAGCAGCATCCCAAGTGAATACAGCACACTGTACATGTGCGACTTTACCATCAATAAATCAGCACTGTTTCAATCATCCGTGCAAATAGCATTCACAAGGCAAACACCAAATGATTGGCAGATTCTGCTAATGTGTGCATATGTACACCACAGGACTCACTTATCCAATCACCCTCAAGTCTGAGCTAAAATTAGGAGACATGCGCTACTTTTCTATAAAGTATCTTCAGCTAGATGCAACATATCACCCAGCTGTCTTCAGCGATAAATACCTTTATCAGGCTGTGATGAATGCTCATCAGATTAACACATAATGGCACACATATAAAATGTAAAAGCATGACAGATTTCAAGTAGTCGCTCTCTGATCTCCAGCTCTAATTTTTGTTCTTGGACTGAACTAGATTAGTTTAGTTCTACTTGTAGTTTATTTATCTAATATTGCTCTATGCATGCCGTCTTCTGATTGGCTGCCAAACAGAAGGTTTGCACATTAGTTGCGTGCATTTTCTGTTCTCAGTCAGGGTCATTTGTTTGACATGACCGTATTAAGAATATCTGCTATATCAGAGCATTTTAAAGAGACAAGAGCAGAAAAAATGGGATCTTAATATT
>VUQR01010165.1:32378-47250 GCA_015108515.1 Hemichromis elongatus | reverse complement strand
GGATGACTGCGCCCCCTGTCTTGAGACTTGGGAGAAGAATATTGTGCCTTGCAGGAGTGAGGGAGGGGTTTCGGCTCATGCGACTCTTTGGGGTAGCGGTGTGGGCGTTGCCGTGCCGGGAGTGCTTTCAGATCACATGACTCTGTAGCGTGAGAGGAAGGACAGGAGGCGGGACCTGGGGCAGCCATACTATTTCCTCCACTGGTCCCTGGCCTCTTCCTTTGAGCCATGGTTGGCGGCTTACAGGCCATGCATTGTTGTGGGTTTTACCCTGTGTGACAGAGGAAAAACAGGGGCACAACTTCAGAATGACACCAAATTCAGATGCACTATATGCTTGTTCACATGTAGAGTTTTCTACAGTAATGTAAGAAAATGATAAAGGCCAAGGTTGGTATAATTATAAGGTTTTAGGACAAATCCAAATGTGATCCCACAATTTTATAAACAGATTCCCTTTTATCAAACAGACCCATGTGCAAACAAACACATTCTGGGAATCCAATATATTCCTGTAATTAAGTAGGAAATTGTTTATTTACAGTCTACAGTCCGAAGAACACTTTGGTGTTTACTTCATATTTCACACTCCAAATTCACAATAGTTTTTATAGGTTTTTGACATGTTGCTCAGATTGTTTTATAACCATAAACACAAAGAACAGTCTTTATAGGCATACCGCCTGCACATAAACCTAATGGGACACTGCCAGACAAAGAATCAATAGTTAAATCAAGGTCATCTCCACATAGGTGCTGAACATGTGCACAGATACCAGTGCAGATGATCAGTCAATCAAGACACTTATTGATCCTTCTGAAGCTTACTCGCTGGGAATACTCAATGTGGGGACACGGTAAAAGCTGCTCCTATGCGAGACCTGTTTACGCGTGGCAGACGGAGAGACAGCAAATTGTTTCTCTTTCTCTTAAAAAAATGATGAAAGATTTTTGCTCGCATATGAATTGCCAATTTTTCCCTTTGGAATCGAAAATGAAAATGAGAAATCAAGAGGAAATACTGCGAAAGGAATGAGTGTGTCAGTGTCATTGGATGTTTCTTAGAGCAACGGTCCAAGTTTATGATGTATTTTTCACTTCGGTGCCTTTGTATTCAAAGAATCTAAGCCATCTTCTTCATGATTTATAGATGCTTAACAGAAGTTGTGAAAAAGGTTCTTGGTAAGGAGGTTTCTTTGAAGCCAGTATTTGGTGGCCCTTTTTGTACTTTCAGCTGCAAAGATCAAACAGTAGATTTTATGAAAATAGTTATTAATGAGACACCATTACTAAAACCCACTGCTGTAAACATTACTCATGCCACTCTCTAAAATACAGAAAGACTGAATAAAAGGACTATAAAAGGACTGAATAACCAAAGAATGCATGCACTGTCTTAGACAATCCAGTCAAAGCAAAAGGAGGCTAGTTTGGACAGATTATGTTTAAGAACTAAGAACAACCAAGCACAACTGTAACAAGTGAGGAACAAAGACAGTAGATTTCTCACAAAGCTCCAAAACAAGTACATAGTAAGATATAAATGCACAAAAAAATCACAAGAGCCTTACAAATATACATTTTCTGCACTGAATCAACATCTAACTGAAAAAGTTCAGCTCTTGTGTACTTCTCTGTTAGATGCATCCTTTGTGCACTGCCATCCATTTTAACACCACTGTTACTCTATTGTGCCATCCAGTTGCTATAAACAACTTCCCTCAGAGGGCTGCCACTGCGACTTTCCCTGATTTTCACTCGCCATAATAACATTTTTCCATCACCAGCGATTATACTGGTTAATTAGCTCTGCACAACCCGGCACAAAACACAGGTAGGAAACCACACAAGAGAAAGAAACACACACAAGAGATTGTTCAAGGGAGTCAGATTAAATGTGCACACAAAGATATGTACATATGTAGGGAGCTCCAAACGACATCGCTAACACGAAGGTTTCTGCAAGTGCAGACACATGGACACACCTGATGAAACACAGCAACACTATCATCTAATGAGGCGTCACTGTACATGACATGACACGTCAAACGGTTTTCCTCCTGCTTTTTTGGCAGTGATTTCTATTAAAATCTCCACCTGTTTAAAATATTCCAAACCATGTATTGTTCATATCTCTTACCTGGTATCCTGAGGTGGTGTCTGCTGTACAATAGCACTATGATCTGTTGTAACAACAGTCCCAACCTCTCTCCGCCTCTGCTCCTCGCTCCTCCCATCCCCCACCAGCTGCTACACAGCATGTACCTCTGTGACTCCACCCTGCCTCTTTCTTCACATTGTAACCCAGCATCGTCCTGTTGGAGCTCAGCCACGCCTCATACAAATCCCTAGAGCTGAAGGGGGGGGGGACTGGTTACTATGGGTAACTGCATCCCCTGGAGGCTGATACCCTCTGACCTCCTCTTGGCTTCCTAGATTCACCTGTTTCTCATGTTGTGTTGCTTGACTGACGCAGCAACTGCAATCACATCACATTTTTTGATTATTTACACCCCAGTGCCAATACAATTGCCATGTAATTTTGGAAATCCGGTAAGTCCCTAGCCAGGTGGCTTCTCCCAAATCAGCTTTGTGTGGCATGTATTTGGGATTTGACTGTGTTTATTCATTTTGCATGAATTTGTACTTGAATGATAATGCCATAATAACAATACTCACAAGGGATGTGTCTCACCTGTTTTGTAATTTGAGAATAAATCACGGCACACAATCCATCTGTGCTTTTACACGGGTAAAAAGCCAGTTGGCGCTTACTTTTTTCTTTTGGTTTGTTTATGTTTTGGTTATCTACTAATCCACCCACATTTCCCACTTTTATAAGCACAAACATCCATCCATCTATTATCTTAAGTGCTTTTCCAACTTAGGGTCGCAGGAGGCCTGGAGTCTATACCAGCCATGAGTGGGTGAGAGGCAGGGTACAGCCTGGGACTAACACAGACACCAAACACTCTCATATACACGCCTATGACCAATTTGTAATCACGTAAAACTAAGATACATGTCTTTAAACTGTGTAGAGCTCACCAAAAGATTTGTACCCAGAACCTTCTCTCCGCCCAAGACACTGACACACTAGTAATTTCTCTACTAAAATGTGATGCACTGCTAACAAGAAAACCAGCAGCTATGTTTTATTATGCTGCCCACCAAAAAAAAACAAAAAACAAGCTCTGCAGGAAACAGAAGCAGACTCCAGCTATAAGACAGGCATCAGCAGGAAGAATGGGAACAGTGTGGGATCCTTAAATTCAATATGCCTACGTGTGATGCAAGTATTTTGTCAGTGATAAGCCAAATATCCAAATATAGGCCATCAACATTCTGTGAACTGAGCTACAGCAGCTTGTATTACAGTGAAATGAGAAAACCCCGGAAAGCTACACATAACATTATTATGACTGAAATGCCTTAGCTGGAAACAGCAGCTTTCTAACAGCTAAGGCACATTGTCAGTTGAATACTGCGTTTTGTGTTTTCCCCTTGTGTGTGTGTGATTACCTCTATCAAGTTTAGCATTATTGCTAATTAAAGGATAATGTAGTTTTGAAAATATCAGGCTCTCATGCTCTAGACCAGGAGTTGGCAGTCAGATGTTATCAGGCTATGTGTGGTAGCTTTTGTCAGCTCAAGACAGCGGCTGCTGATGCTGAACTGCCAAAGGAAGCGCTCAGTAAGGAGGGGGGGCGGGGTCCTGTCTCACTGTCTCATCGTATCAGTGACGTGCCACGTTCAGTGCAGGTTTTTTTCACCTCGACTTTCTCCATTCCTCTTTGGCAGTCATAATAAGACAAGCGCCAGTTGCTATTATTTTTCAGACACATTCTCAAGATGAGATTACCTACAATCAAAGTGGCATGAAAATCACAAAGGAGTTTATTTTCTTTACTTCTCTGCAGCAATACTTTCAGGAGGTAAATTCAGACTAGTGACTAATACTTTTCTGCAAGGGCTGGATGTATGTGATTATACTCTGTCAGCTTGCCCTGAAGGGAAGTCTTTGCAGTTTGTGAAACTTTAAATAGGAAGTGTAGCTCAAAGTTAGCTGTTAAGTATGGGGCAATGTACAGGAATGCAGTCAACCTTTTTTCATAACAGCTGAAATGTTTTGGATTGAATCACTGTGAATGAATTCTCTCTTTGGTCTTCTTCTATTTTCTACTTCGACGAACTACGGAGAAGTTGCTGCTACACAGCTTGTATGCATGATTGCATGGTGCTTTGTGTTAGCCCTCCAGAGAAACAGGGTGACTGTGTCTGACCTTTAAATTGCACATGTCTGCCTATGTGAACTTGAAAGACTTTAACGATGTTAGTCTCTCCTGGACAAGCTGTTTTCCCTGTCTTTTACTTTATGCATGAAGGGAAATGTTCCAACCCCACGGGAATAGAATATCCAAATAGAAATGCAATGGATGAGAAAACAAATGAGTGCCTGATGCACAAAGAAATCAAAATCCAGCTGGCTCCATCACTGTACACTTATTTATCCTCACCTGCACGCTCACCAAGTATCTGTCTCCCACACAAACGTTTGAAATACAGGCACTGACTCAAGCTGTAACCTTCAGCGCTAAAAGAGGCTCGACACACACATATACGCACACACAGGCAGCACTAACAGCAGCATATGAGCCTGCCCGCCTGCAGTATCCCATTTGTTTGTTCTCAGCCACACTTGGGGCCACTTGTCTTCACAGACAGATCTATTCAGGTCTGTTTGAATACCTACTTCAGCTACAGTAAGACAAAGCTTTAAATTACCATGGGACACTCCCCTTGTACATGTATGTCTTAAAGTGTGTGCATGTGTGTGGATGTGCAAAGCTAAGGAAGGCAAGGGAGGCAGTCCGAAAGAAAGCAGATGGCTTGGTTATAGTGTGAGATTTGGGAATGCTAATGTCTCTCTGTTCTGAATTTCAAGTTATGACCTCTGATCACACCACTGAATTAGACAGTCAGGCTTCACCGTGGAAGGAGAAATAGAAAATAGATAAGGCAGGGAGAGAAAGAAAAAAGACTGAAGGTTATCGGCTGAACTGTTACACAGCTATTCAAATCATCTTTAAAGGCTATCAGACAGAAATTATTCTCCACTGATGTGATTAGGATATGAATGATTAGGTGGTGGAAAAGTAATAATCACTGAGTTATTTAACCCTTTAAGACCTACCATAGAACCAAGTCCACCAGAGCTTATCTTTATATTTATACTTTATATTTTTAATAATATGTAATCATTCAGTCCATAGTAACTACATAAATAGCAAAAAAGTGCAATAAACTAAAAAAATTGAAAATCGTTTTTTTTTTAACATATATTTCTAGTCAGAGAAATTTATGAGCGTTATCCCTCAAAACTGTAAATACAAAAAAGTTGCATAAAATAGTTTCCAACCAAAGGAAATTTAATTTGAGTGTCTTCATAATTTTTATATACTGCAGGAAAAACTGAAATAAATATCATAATGCAAATTTGCAAGAAAAACAGCATGTGCATCAAAATAAACAATTTCCAACAGTGTAATTTGAGTTAAGCATCTCAGAAACTAAACAGAAAGGCATAAAGTCAAACATGACTTTTAAAAACTTCAGAATAGGCTTATAAGGACCTGAAGGTAAAAAAAACTACAAGTTCTGCGAAAATGACGACACTTCCGGTTTCGGGTAGGAAATGGCGGACATACAATAGTTTGCGGTGGCGTCTATTCGAGAAGGGTCTGGCTGCAGCCGCTGTGGAGCTCCACAGTAACCGGATGCACGTGGCTGCAGCCAGGTGCTCTTGGGGTCTATTCCAACGTAGGAAGTGTTATGATCAGCTGATCGGATTGGCAAAGCGTATCTCTGGAATATTATGTTTTTGTTGCTGCAAGTGGTTTCTATGCAACATTTGCAAAGCTTTATGTGGAAGGAAACCGTGACCTAGGACAAGCTGATGGCATAAGATGTAAGTACAAACTCTCCGGTTTCATATGCAAAAATTTTTTTTATTGCGCTAGCTTATGTGGTTGCGGTTCTACAGGCATTTAAAAATAGTTACGCAAAACGGAGCATTCCCGCTCTGAAAGGGTTAACTGAGGTTGCACCAGTAGAGGTTCCATTCATCCATCCAGTTTTTTCTTAACATCTCTTAACATTTCCACTGAAACTCAGTGTCAATTCTTAATAATGTTCTTATTTTCTGATTTCTCCAGTTCTTCCCAGTTTAGCTTCTCCTTGTTTTGTTGGTAGTGCCTTTGTCCTCCTGTGTTCCTGTCATCTTGTTTAGTTAGTCAGCCTCAGTGTAGTTATTTGCTCCTTTTTTCCCCTTATTTTGATCATGTGCTTTGCTCCCCTCTTGTTTATATAGTCTTGTCTTTTCCACAGTTTTTGCATCTGGTTATTTCTTGTATTTTTTTATCCTAATAAGTTCTCTTTTGGATTACTGTTTTGTGCTTTTTCATATTTTGAAGGTTTTCTTTTTTATTATTCTCTCCTCTTGTGTCCTGCATTTGGGTCCTTCAAAACAATCAAGTTTCATGATGGAGGTTAAGTCCATTAAAGCAACAATCCTCCACATTCAATCTGTTACACACTTCTAGATCACAACATCTTTTAATTTTTATTGAGCTTTATTTAATCAGGAAGTGAAACTCAAGATCAAGAGCCTCTTTTGCGAGAGCATCCTGGCCCCAGATAGGCTGAATTAATGTAGCATATTTTTCAAAGATGCGAAAAACCGGAGCTCCCAGAGAAAGCCCACACAAGCACAGGGAGCAAATTTGATTATTTTAGTCAGTGGATGGAAATTAACTCGAAATGTGTCATTGTTTAACATGTTTGCTGCCGATCAGCTGCTTATTTACCACAAGTATCATCATTTAAGAGCAAATGGGTACTTTTTCTGACCTCTATGGAGTAAAAGTGGAGCAGTGGGAGTGGAGAAATTAGCTTATTGAAAGCCTGCAGCATTACACTCTCTTTTTACAAGCTAATTTCAAAACTGAGGCAAACTACCAACAACAAGCCACTACATGTCAAGTGCTGTTGACATGAAGTTAAATAAGTAAACACTATTAGCATTAGCTAGATCACTGACATTTCA
Source organism: Hemichromis elongatus (assembly GCA_015108515.1). NCBI lineage: Eukaryota > Metazoa > Chordata > Actinopteri > Cichliformes > Cichlidae > Hemichromis > Hemichromis elongatus. The sequence continues at coordinate 40,145 of VUQR01010165.1, read as the reverse complement.
AAGTTACTGACTGTTGAGTGCCTCGCTCTGTCTAGATTTGACCTAGCAATAAAGATTTGTTCACCCTGAAGCGCATTCTTTTGATCTTTGCGCAGAAATGTGCATTCTGGAGAATATTCATGCATGAAACCAACATTTCTGCTGGATCATGACTCAACCACAGCACCAATTAAAGCCAGCAAAGCTGAAACTTTCATGTCGACTCTTTGACTGTCCACTTTTGTTTCTGGGGTGTCTTTCATCATGGTGTTTACTTGATAGCTAAATAAGATGTGTCATCAACAAATCATCATTCAGTTTGTGACATACACTCACCAGTCACTTTATTATATCCACCTGATGAACTGCTTGTTATCAAAAATATCTAACTGGCAGCAACCCAAATGGATTAAGGCATGTCGATGTGACTAAGATGACTTTCTGAAGTTCAAACATAAGAGCATAAGCATATGAATGGAGAAGAAAGGTGACTGTTAATGTGGCATAGTTGCTGGGGCTAGACAGGCACACTTATTGAGATTTTTCTAACTCAATGACCTCTAGGATTTACAGAAAATCATTCAAAAAAGCAAAGATATCCAATGAGTGGCACTTCTCTTAGTTAAAATCAAATTGTTTATATCTCAAACATCCCTCAAGTCATCCTGTAAATGTAATTCTTTTGTATTTAGCTCTAAATAGGGGATACCAAAAAAGGAAAAAGAAAACAACAATAAACAAGTAAATGTAATTTATTTTGGAAATCAAAATGATTTTTATTCATAATAATGCTGTTTTTTTCATGTAGCTTGTTATGAAAAGTTCAATTTAGCTGCATTTCAGTTTATTACCTATTTTCTTTGAGCACTGTTCAGACAGATAAAGCCCAGGAGTAACTTTAATCAATTGATCTACTTGCTAATGCACCATTCTTCTTCTTCAGACAATCAGCTGTGTTAAACTGTTGGACATATTTTGATGAACCAAGGAGTGTAATTCAAGCATGATGGGGATTCACCAAGCATGTAAATATCCAGTGGTCCATGAAATAAGCAGGGCTGCCATTCATCCTTCATCTTTATTAGGGTCAGCTCCAATCACATGATCTTGTAAACATTTAACGGTGTGACATTAACCTGACCTTACAGCGCTTCTACATCATTACACACATGCTGATAAATTGTGTAATAACATCACTATGCTGAGTTATTTGGCTTGTAAATAAAGAAATACTATCATAGAGAGACAGGGGGAGAAAATGAGTTTCTTCTGAGCTGTCTCATTAAGATTCAACATTTGTTCTCCTCATAGTCTCCCACTCACTTCAGGATGACAACAAGAGAGAATATGGGGAAGACAGGAAGGGAAAAAAAAGGCTCGGTGAGCAGCAGGAGTGGCACAGGACCACAGAATGCGCCGCTTGCTCCCCCGCCATCCTGCCTGCCAATGTCCATTTTGCCACTTCAAGCACAACACCAGAGACACACCCTCCTCCTTCACCCTTGACTGTTACCATGGCAACTCTTTGTTTTCCAGCTCAGTCTCTTGAGGAGGACTACCTAAGCCAATCATCAAATAAACCTTAGTTCAGAATAAACACACACGTTTGCATTATTCAAACAATGCATTTGTGCGATACTATCTTTTATGTCAGGGTGAAAAATGTGAGACTTTTGGTCTAGAGGGTAAATTTCCCCTCAAAGAATCCACCAGATGGGTGTTTTGCTCTATGGGTGGATCAGAGGACGATATTTAGTAGCTACAAGGACACAAGTAACAAGCCTGAGGTGAGATGCACAGCAGTGTTGAGTTATATAAGCAGGCATATTCTGTATATAAAGCTAAGCTTCCAGGTCTGAAAGGTGAAACGAATGTGGATCTGCCTTGAACCTGTATTCTTTCTAACAGCCGACATGGGGCAACTCCTCTGAATTTAAACAGACTGTTGGATAGAAATCCCCTAGAAACGAAACAGAAAAAAATCGCCCTCAGATCCTTTGTTCTGTAAACTTTGTTTCCTGGTGACTTTATGTGTTCGATAGCTCATTTGAAGTTTATTTGTGGGACTCCATTAGCCAAATATTACAGTGGCTATGTCTCTCTTGTATATAAAAACATATATCTGAAAGATTTCTGCCACCACTACAAATAAAGAAGAAACTATCAAATCTGAAGCTGAATAAAACCAAAGAAATGTACACCAGAAGTGTTTCTTCAGCTTCATTGATGCTCCTGGTTTGGAACGAAACTGTTATACAATCAGTTTGGAGAGATTTTTTATAAGCCTGACATAGCCACTAACCCAGTATTTTCCTGTATCAGGTCTTCTGCTTGACTGGTATCTTTAGTAAGCTGCTATATGCTTCAGTGGGAACAATGGTGTGTAAAAGGGTGTTGTCATGCAAGTCCATTTGATCATATGCTTAGGAAAGGTTGACAGCTTCCCAACATTACTGTTACATAAAGCTTTGGTCACCTTACCAGGGTTCAAATGAAATCACACAAATGCCCCTTTTCAGTTTTTGTTTCTAAGTTTTTAAACCAGTTAATAAAGTTTCATTTTATCTATTGTATGAATGTATGAATGTCATCACTAGTTAAATAAAACAAAAACATTCAGAACATCAAACTGTTACGACCTTCACAATAAACCCCCAAAACAAAACAAAAAAAAAACAACATAGAAATATCACTATTGTTTGTCAGCGGTGAATACTGAATTTCCTACAAAGCTGAGGTCTTCTTACAGTACATCAGCTTATTGAACTGCAGTCATGATAAGGATACCATAGGTGACCAGCAGAAAGTCAACGATGACATGAAGGATATTGCTGAAGAAATATTGGTTACTCACTAGGCTTATACAGGCCCACTATGGTTTCTGATTAAAAAACATCCTCCTTCTGACTTTTTTCACAAAAAGCATTCTTCTCATATAAAATTAGCCAAACTGGGCAAATTAGATAAGAGCAAAAATGAAGGCAATAGCGTAAGGCAAACAACACAGGCTTTGAACTTCTTTCAGACTTTAATAAAAAAGTAAAAAAATAAACTTTCATTTCTTTAAGAAGGCCTCACAAAATTAAGAATATTATAGGGAGTTTTGCAGATCTGGCGGGACAACAAAGGGGGAGCACCAGCAGCTTCGGAGGGTTTAAACTGCTGTGTGAATGAGCCTCAAGTTAACTGTTCATGGGATTTAATGCAGGGCCCAGAATTCATTTCAGCAGATAATGTCTTCAAAGGTGCTGTAAAAGCGATTGGGAGGGGAGGAAAAAGTGGAAAGAACACACAATCCCCCGGTTTCAACTAAAGAGCAGCACATCTTAGCATGTTCTGATAATAAAAGAAGTGTACTAATACGAATCTCGAAACTGATTAATTTGCCATAAAATGTGAGGAGAATTTTACCAAGGATTTAACTACGGTGTTAACCGAAGAAACAAGAGCCACTGGAGAGAGATGGGGCGAACAAAAAGCTTGAGGAATGAAAAAATCCCATTGGCTTGGCAGTATCTCTCAAAAAACAAAATTCCAGCCTTCCATCTGCAGCCCCGGGAGGGGTAACAGCTTCATCAGCAGGGTTATGTTTCTTCGGGGGGTTAGCAGCAGTCATTTGGGTTACCTAGAGTAAGCAAAGATGCCTTACACCAAAATCTGACAGTCACTGCTGTACATTAACTGCATAATGAGCAACTAAAAGTTAGGGAGATCATGAGCGTGACTTGACAAAAGTATTCGTTCATATACATATATGCACAGGGACTACTGAAAAATATGAAATATAAACAAAAAACTGTCTGAAAGCTCAATGAATTAAAAGTAAAAGAGCTCTCGGATTAACCTGTTATCTCCTCTAAGTCTCACATAGTACTGAAGTGACTACTGACAGGCTCTCATTTTACTGGTTACACAGTAAATGCAAAAACACACTGAGTAAATGCAGTGGACACAAAGTAGCTGGCCTCTGGTGGAGGTCTAAACAAATTAACTGCAAGTTAGTGTGCAGGAAACATTCTTGTATTGGCAGCAATCCACTTCTAGCCTACTTGCAGAAGTTTTTGTGCCAGATGAGCTAAATAAATGACCGCCCTGCGGCTTTGTGCCTACGACTAATTCAAAGCCACTCTGATATTCAGTACTCAGGATTCCCTGTTATGTAACGTTGCTTCATTATAACATGGTTAAGCCACAACAACAGATGGGAGATATGCTTGTTTTGTGCAGGAAGGCTGTCATTAAACAACCACAGAAATTACTGTGCTTATGCAATATTTTTGCATCTAAATAAAATATAACTTCAGAAGGAATTCTGGAAATTAAAATATGAGGTGCACAATTTCTTTGATTTGTTCAGCGTTTCTGATCTTTATGTCTTTGAGTTGACAAACTCCAGCAATTTTTCAGCTAAATAAAGCTATTCTTTCAAATATTTGCACACATCAATGCAAGAGGATAACACACATTTTGCCTTTTTGAAACTTGTTATGTGCCACTACTACATGTAAATGCGACCAGACCAAATGAGCATCATGCAGGTTTACCTACAGTGAGTACATAAATGGACTGGCCAGGTGGGTCGTAGGGCTACACTGACCTACATTTTAAGAAAGACGATGAAACACTGTTTCATAAAGATTGCCTGGCGACAAGCCCAACTTGCACAGAGCTAAACACAGCTAAATGGCCCCAGAGGGAGACAGATACTGGGGCAATTTCACAGGGTTTAATTGAAGCTGCCAACTGGGTTTGGTTACTGATGAGAAGGAATGAGTTGAGAGAAATGAACTTGGTGGAAAACAGGGGGAAAAAAACAGCCCTGCAATCCCACCAGCTCCCACTCATGGTCGGGATTGCCGCCGTGCACCCACATCACTGGCAGGGAAAATATTTTGACTTGGATGCAATGAGAAATTCTCCCCGCTGCTCTTTCCCTAACATGCCCAAAGCTGACAGCAAAATATATGGGGTTCAATGTGGCTGTGCATGGGGATGTTGCTAATTAAAATATATGGCTGTTTGCAGTCTTGGCTGATTAAATTTGTTATTTTTTATACAAGCTTTGTCATAAAAATGAGTAGAAATAAAAAACAGAAAGGTGAAAGGGATTTTTTTTCTGTCTCAATGTGGAAAAACATAATTGGAATTTAATTGATAAATTAGGATTTTAATTACATATCATTATTTATGTTTACGCTCTTGATTTCTATATAAGTATGTATTATAATTATACAATTACAGAATAAATAATAACATTAATTTGAGGAGGAATAGGTCATTTTAGACTTAGACTTTGGCTCTTGTGTTATCTCTGAATTGCTCCCAGGCTGGCACAGTGCTCCACCTGATCCCTCAGTCAGAGGTTTTTCACAGTCCTCCTTGATGTTGATCCTTCTTCTCAGCCCTCTAATCCTCATTCTTTGTCAACTTCTAATCAACAGCGGCTGTTTTTCGGCAGTGTACACTCTCTTAACTTCTGTCAGGTCCTTTCAAATCGCAACACCGGACACGGCTAGTAACTGCTGAGCCAGGTAACTTTTTGTTAATTAGCAGCAGTAATGGACATTTGGCTGTTGTCTCATAATTGGATTTAAGCTGGACAATACACCGCAGCACCAACTCTATTCACCAAGAGACAGCTCGAATATCAGACCACGGCAAAAACAGAGTGTACTTCAGCTCCCACAAAGCTGTCTCGCACATTGACAGAATCCTGAGGAAAATGCTAATAATATTCATAGGATTCAGTGATGGCCATTGTATTCAGTGACAGTGCAGAAAAGAGCGAGCAATATTGGGCAGGGAAATATCCCCTTATCTTGTTGAGAGACAGACAGACTGAGCGGTAACGGCCAGACCCGCTAATACAGTTTGGAGTCAGGCACATGAAATAACTTCTGGGTTCGGTCAATCACAATCACCTTCGGGGAAAACAGGAGGAAAATATTCATCAGCTTTCACACAGAAAGCAACACATAGACACACTCAAGTGCATTTTCCATCAGCCCTAGCCTGCCTTTTTCACCTTTCCCCCCACGTCTATGCATAGTTAGATGGAAATGTCTTATAAACAACACGTCTAAGTGTTGACTAAAATTAACTGTAAATTGAGGGCAAGCTTTCCAAAGGGTCAGTGTTTGCCAGTGGGTGTGTGTATGGGGGGGGGGCGCGTTAATGTTTTTCATTTCTTTGTTTTTCACTGATTCTATCTGTGAGCCCAACCTGCATGCCTGCACATCCTGAAAAGCACCATGTGAGCACGCTGCTAAGCTTTGTGTGGGTCTTTGTTTGCTTGGAGTATCACTGGCCAGCCGACAGGCCGAGGATTAATCACTGAGGCAGCGCCTGCTCGGCCACACAGAGGAGCAGCGGCACTCCCGAAAGAACAAAAGACAGTCAGATGACAAACAGGGAGGCTTGGTTTTCATAATCAGTGCAACCCCTTGTTGCGCTGACATTTTATTTATCTGTGTGTGCACACGTGTGTGTGTGCGGGTTGGTGTCTCAGACCTGTATTGAATGTGTGGCAGTGGACACAGTATCTCTAGTTTGTTGCATCCACCTCCCTATCATACGGTGTGTGTGTGCGCATGTGTGTTCGTTAAGTGTCAAACTGTCACATCAATCCTCTCGAAGCAGTGGAGGTTTCAGCGGGAGGGGCGGGGGTCACACCTCTCAACATCTTTTATGCTTTACTGTACCCAAGGGAAAGACACAGAGTCAGGGTGGAAGATTGAAATCTGGCCACCTCCACTCCACTTAGACACAAACTATATTTTCTGTATTCCCCAGCAACTGCTATTATTTGACAAACTTTAGCAATTTCTATTCACACGCGTTGCACAATCTACAAAGTACTGTTTTTCTTTTTAAGTTAATTTGCTTTTTAGAAACAGACAGCACATTTGCGAGTCCCTTCGTATCAACTATGAAGCTATGCTAATAATGTCAGGGTATCTTTACGAATTTTGGAAGTTTGGAGAAAACAAGGAGACAATAATTACAGCAGCAAACGCAGTTTGACACAGGAGGCAGGCCTGCTATGTAATAATGTATGATTCGAAGCTATTTTAAGACTGTGAATTGCTAAACCTAGATTTCTTTGGGGAAATCTCACTCACATTGCTCAGTAGCAACTATGCCAAGCAGGAGCACAGTCAGTGGCTCGTTTTTGGTAATCAGGCTGGATTTGACTCTGTGTTTTAATAGAATAGGTGGGAAAGTGTTTTTGCAATATTTGGAGTTGGTATGCTGTCTCTGGTCATCTTTGTCATGGCTTAAATAGTGGATATGAAGCAGGACATGCAGGTATCTGAGAGTAAGCCTGATTACAGCCGTCTCCAGATGCAGCTCCACTTTTTCCTCCCTCTCCTATCTTTTTTTTTTAAATGTTTATTTATAAGATTTTAAGTTCAAAGTTACATAACATCACACCAGACAAATGACATAAGATTCAAAAACAATAATATGTAAGCACAGAAAAAAAGAAAAACCAGAAAACAAAAACCAAACACACAAAAAAGAAAAAAAACAGGAGAACAGGAAAGAAAAGAAAAAGATAAATAAACCGAGAAGATAGAATCTTACTGAATTTTTTAAAAAATTCCCCAGTAAACCCGTCCGGACCTGGAGCTTTGTTGTTTGGAAGCATCTGAATGACTTTCATAATTTCGCTCCGCGTTATAGGTTTACATAAATCATCCCTTTGGGTGTCAGTAACTTTAGGCAAGTTCAGTCCTAGGAAGAAGTGATGCATATCTTGTTTGCATGTAGATTTAAACTGGGAGG
>VUQR01010165.1:15679-31782 GCA_015108515.1 Hemichromis elongatus | reverse complement strand
CTTTGTCATGGCTTAAATAGTGGACATGAAGCAGGACATGCAGGTATCTGAGAGTAAGCCTGATTACAGCCGTCTCCAGATGCAGCTCCGCTTTTTCCTCCCTCTCCTATCTTAGTGAAACTCCTCTACATGTCTAAAGATAGCAAACTGGATATTAAACCGAGCATCAAGTAAGGATTTCATCTTTCTTTTATGATTAATTAATACCAAAACTTGCTAATACCCCTAAAAGGTCAGTCACAACAAATTCACATAAAATATTATTTTGATTTAGGATCATTGCGTGAACATGAGGGAAATTCTTAGACGAATAATTGCCGATGAAGCTTGTTTGAACATTTAACTTTTTTCAAATTCATCCAAATGTTTTTCAACCTGTGCGGCAGATGTAAAGCAACAAATAAGCTGCTGTTTGGGTTTGCATCTTAATTAATCATTAGTCTGATGGCCACTTTCACCATAAGATTAATCATTTTGACAACATGAGAGCAAAACAAGCAATTCGAGACAAACATGATGTCTACTTGATGTCGACCAACCCAAAAACCAAACATCTATAATCATATGTAATAGTCATGAATTTGAATAAGTAGGAATAGCAATACCATTTAAAGAAAAGGCCATAATATCTGACAACAATCGTGTCTATTGACTAATGGATTAACTATTGATTGCAGTTTCATTGCAGTATTAGTATTTGAATTGTTGATTCATCTGTCAATATCTTTTAGATTTTAAAACAATGCAAAGGAAGAATATGTGAAACCTTTGGAATTAAAAGCTTCCCTACATAAATGTGTTATATTATGTTATGTGATTTACTCAAATTCACCCAAATTTGTTTTATAACACTAGTCTATTAAAGCAGGCCTATTATCATCATTTTCAGCTTCATATTTTTTATAACTGGACTCAAGTACAGTAGCTTTGTGTGATTAACGGTTAAGAACAATTCATATTCAGTCATTTTATTTCTTTTCCCTTTAAGGATGCCCTCCCTTTAAGCCACGGTTTTTTCTGATTGGCTGCCTCTCACAAACAGGAGGTTTGAACAGCAGGTGAATGGGGCTTCTGCTCTCACTGCCAGAGCTATGTATTGACATGACCGTATTAAGGAAAATCTGTTTTTGCTGACATCACATGGAGCAAAAAGCAGAAAAAAACTGCACATCATTTTTCAAAAAACAGTTTAAAAGAATATATATGACAGCAAATACAGAAAAACACCTCCGAGCACCTCTCTTAGACTAAACAAGAGGAATTTTGGACCATTTCTACAGAATTCCAAGATTTTTAGGATGTTTTCACTTCTCTCCAGGTTATCTCCGACACTGATCAGTCCTTACAAAAGTAAAACCATATATTTTATATTTTCAACAATTTAATATAATGAATTAAATACATTATCTGTCCAATTCTACTCCCAGGGTGTACATGGATGGCCAGCTAGCAACTCTGCAATGCACTAGCTGGAAAATTGCACATGCAACCATCCTTAAAACTAGTCTAATACTTCAGTTCCCCTTTTGGTTTAAAATCCATGGATTTCCCATAAATACTGCAGACACAGGGAGTCCCAAATGCTACAGCGAGAGCAGGCAGCGTAATGAATGTCTGCTGCTGTATGTGCACATGAATCTAGAGCAACCTCTCCCAGTTAAAAGAAAGCAATGTATAATACATTTCAATGACCTCACTGCTCTACAGTAAGAACTGCATCAGAAAAAAGTATTAAAATAAAATCAGAATATGCATAAACCAAAGGTAAGTGGAATATAAAATGTCAGACAGAAAAATATAAGAAGGATTATTAATAAAAACGCAAGCTCACAATGCACAGAAAAGACTAGCAAAAATGAATAAAACACAGCATCCACCCTTTATTTTCTCAATGCTATGCCTCTGTTTTCTATATTGTATTGTGGCTGCTGTTATCACAGCCTGCTCTATGTGCTGCATGTCTCTGTAGCTGTTCTTAAGATTCTCTCCCCTCTAGCATGCTACAAACTGTAGTGGGACAAATTGACCTTCCTCTCGGATGAGGGTTAACATAACAACTGTTATGTATGCAAAAAGTAAAGGGAAGTTTGTCCAAACATAATTACATATGTTTAAAAAATCAAGACTAATAAATGTTTATGTTCCATCAACCTTTACAAACTGAAGTGTCATGCTTTTATCGTTATACAAAATTTCAGATAAAAGGAGGTGGGGGGAAAAATCGATGCAAAGATGGCAGCTTGCTGATGCACTGCCTCAGTCACTTCATTGTGGTGTGCTGAGTACTAATTTCATTCTCTGGGGATGGAGCCAAGAATCATAAGAGACAGCAAGAGCAGAAGGCCTGACGAGGCTCAGCAAGACTGGCTGACCACAACAGCACACGCAGCACTGATCCCATGATGACAGAAATCTGGATTATTGCATCTCTCATTTGAATCCCCTTACATCACATTGCTGTCTGTGGTCTCTGTGCTGCACTCTAAAACAGCACTGCAGATGTTTTAAAGGTTCCTATTGCTGTCCTGTAGATCGAAAACCTGTCTTTCAGCTGGATGTGAAACACAGGTTCAGAATGAGTATTGGGTTTTTGACCACGCACTCTGATTGTGTGTTAACCATTAGAAACGCAGTGGTGAATAAATTTGTGATATGTCGTCACACTATTAAAAGCATTTGTTTGATTCTTGTTTATGTCTCTTCTGAATAAAGTCCTTGTGTACTCCTTTTTCAGTTAATATTCAGAAACTACATTTTATTTTATAACACTGGATATTGACAGCGATTGCGACAGTTCACGTAATCCAAATATTTATTTACATTTAAGTCATACTTTTTCATTTTAACCAAATATCTCTAGCTAAGAGTGAAACTGCAAGGCTTGCCTCAGCTGTGGGGATGCTGCTGCACACAAGGCTCTAACCTACAACCAACCACCAACCTAAACAGGCACAAGTACAGTTTAGTTTATTAAATGTTAAAAATAAATGACAGTAGAAACTATAGATTAACTAAATGAGAAAGAAAATATGGACGAAGCCACATGACGCTGGTGCCATGGCAGTTTTGTCTACTGTGAAAACCCTGTTTTAAAGGCTTGAGATGACTGGATACTGACGGGTGGATCTGGCAGTGAAAAAGCATTCTCATTGGCTACTGACTTGTTACTGAGAAACCATTAGCAAATGAGCATATGGTTTCATTTGGAAACACAGCATCACGAAGATTTTTTAAACAGATTATTTTTTTATTTGATTATGATCCAAAACAAGTGACTGAGTCCATAAACTTAACAAGAAAGTCTTTGCAGAGGTCAAGACAGAAAACTGTTTTCCTATAGACTTCTATAGGACCAGAAGTCTTTTTGCAATCACAGCTATCGCCATCTGGTGGCTTTCTGATAGAATGAGGGTTTTTTTCCTACCTGGAAACTTCATCTACGTTTTATTTTCTTATTGTCTATGAGTGCTATGTAGAGGGCTAAAAGAAAATTAGAATTTCACTCACCAAGCAAAAACTTCTGTGATGTTAAACAATTAACGAAGTGCCAAACAATCCATTAAAAATGCTCCACACACACACACAGTCAATGTGGAGGCCCAGTTCACAGGGAGAAGAAGCCTTACAGACACCAGGAGGGTTAGAGGGGTACATGTCATTTAATTTGCCCACACCCCAAACTCAGCTATCCAGGTGTAGGAGATATAAAGACCCTTCACCTCAGACTTGTTATGAAGGGAGAGGCTGTCCATGTGCTTGACAAGGAAGCAAGGTCTTTGGAGATGTTGTTTTGCCACTGCCACACTGACTTCATTTTACCCATTATATGCACAATCACCAGCTTTAGCCAACTGTTAATAAATCATCCTTGCTGGATTTCAGCTATGACTGCATTTCAGGACTTCAGGCTTTATCCCACTTGATTAGTCTCTCAGTTTCTACCCTTAGTAAAACACACCCACCTCACCTGCTTCCAATTGCTCACCTACATCCTCTCTACTGAAAGGTCCATCTTTAATGGAAACTTCAGGGAATATGCCCTAAAGAGATTTTAGCCAGAGCCAAAGGAAAATTACCACCACTGTTAGAAATTTCTTTCATTTCTTGTTTTGTTTTTTTTACATTTTAGAAATAAAAGGAAAATACATAAATGAATACAGACTCTACAGTGAGCTCACTGTAGGTAGTCACCCCAGATAGGCGGATTCTGAGCCAGGAAAAACAAAGTGCACAGATACACAGTAGATTCTTTGTCGTATTCAGATAATTGCAGGCACTATAAAGAGCAGAAGAAAGGAAAAAGTACAAATTATTCTTTACACAGTTAACAGCATATGTGATGACTGTGACTTTACAGTGTGCCATTAACGTCCTCTTATGATTTAGAGGTTAGTTACCTGAGAATTTCACGGTATGGTACCACAGAACCAGTGTTTTTATTAATGCTACTATGCCATTCCCTTCGTCTTCAAAGTACTTATTCATAATAAGTAAGGTACCATAGATAGATGGCACACTAAAAACCTAAAACTGCAATGCATTGGCTGAATCCAATTGCACCCATTATCAAGGAGGTCTAAAGCTTCAGCTCTTTTTATTGCTTAAAATTTCACATAAATAGTGCAGAAAAAGGGAGTCCCAAGCGGCAACCTCTGTGGCTAATGAAAAAACCTCCAGAGCCTCCCATTTTATAAATTCCCTAACCAGACAGGAGTGAAAAGCATGTTAATAGCCTAGCACACAAAAAAGATAGCTTCTCCTTCACTCAACACTAAGGGGATTAATTATTTTACAAATATGATTTATTCATTTGCATTCTTGGACTACAGGGTGTGGCCTCTTTTATTGAGAGGTGCCTCAAAGGTCTGCAAATAACTGCAATCATTTATAACTGCAGACAGATTGCAAACATGGGCCTAGAAGGGCACTTTGCCATTTTTGTGCCATTGTTGCCTTTCGTAGCAGTTGTAAGTATCTCAAAAATGAGATACTTACAACTGCTACGAATTATGAATTAGTTCTGTTTTGGTGAGTATGATCTACGGTGCTAACTAAGCTAGGTAGTTTAACTTGTCAACTTAACAAACCAAACTCTTGTCCAGATATGGTAACTTCTTGCTCCAAAAAACTAACATGGTGAAAAATGCAGAATCCAAAACCAGTAATGTCAACGACAGCTACACCCATCCTTTACACTCTTTATGAAGACTTTTAATTTTAGACTAACCATTTTATCCAGTTTTTTTTTCTTCTCTCACCCTAACCGATCGCAGCAGATGGCCGCCCCTTCCTGAGCCTGGTTCTGCTGAAGTTTCTTCCTGTTAAAAGGGAGTTTTTTCTTTCCACTGTCGCCAAAGTGCTTGCTCATAGGGGGTCATATGATTGTTGGGTTTTTCTCTGTATGTATTATTGTAGGATCTACTTTACAATATAAAGCACCTTGAGGCAACTGTTATTGTGATCGGGCGCTATATAAATAAAATTGAATTGAATTGAACTGAAAGAGAGAGTCCTTCCAAAGAAGACTAGGTCAAAATCAACAGTAAACATCTTATAAGAGAACAACTTGACATGGACAGGGGACACTGGTTAATGATAGATGACATTCAAGTGACTACAATAACAAAGACTGAAATACACTGTTGAGTGTCAGGATGATACAGAGCTCTATTAATTTCCCTCCCTACAGGAGAACAGCGCTTTGCCAGGGAGGATGAATATTCTAGTAGATAATTAATAAATGATGAGGAAAGTCAGTGTTGAGAGGCTCACAACACTTTGAATTGCTCAAGTATTCTTACATCTTCCCCCTTCACCACTTCTTATTGTATGTCTTCAGTTAAGTAGTCCCACAATGCTCCTCCTTCACCTTCATCAGCACAAAATCTTTGCTCACTTTCCCAGTCTCCATCTTGTATTTGTGAATATCTATCAAAATATTGTTTTAAAACAACTTTAAACTCAATAGCGTGCGAGACGGTGCTAACAGGTTTAATCATCAACACTAACTCCACTCAGTACAGCTGCTGAATTCAAAAACTCTACACCAGTGAGGTAATAAATGAAGCAAAACCGCACTCTTCTTTATATCTTTACCTTGCTATATAGAGAACCTTGAGGTGACATTTGTTTTGCCATATAAATAAAAATGAAAGTGAAATGAAAAAGCACAGTTGTGTAAGTCTATGTGACAGCTTACTCGTTGTTCTTCAGTCAGCTGTAACCAACGTGGCAGTTATGGCTGTGTTATAGTGTGACATCAGTTAATGGCCTTAATGCATACAAATGCTGAGGATGTTTAGAGTGTGTGAATCCTCTGTGTGGAACTAAACCCTCCTGTCTACATACAAAGCAATTTGCTCCTCATGGATCAGTCAACGGTTGGCTGCAAGAAGACACTGCAGGCTTTGGTTGCCTAGGCAAACCTCTAATGTATTTAACTCTCCCTCAAATATAAATCAATGGTATCTTTTGCTCTCTCTTGGTGTCACTTTCTTCAATCGCCTCAAAGTCGAGAAAAGTTTTACTTAGGATTTGCACATTTTACAGCATTAAAATGAACAAAGACTTTAAAATGATAGATAGATAGATAGATAGATAGATAGATAGATAGATAGATAGATAGATAGATAGATAGATAGATAGAACAATTAGTTAAAGACAACAAACCGCCTGAATAAAATTTCTTCACCCTCCTCTTCCTTTCCTTGTTATTCTTTCTTATTCCCTCCTCTACTCATTGTTTGTCTCTACACAACAACCTCAGCGGACATCCAGGCAAGTTAAGGAGCTCCCAAGAGTTCATTGTTATGCTTTTCGGTTCAGTTCCCAGCTTAGAGTCCGAATGTAGCAGCGCAAAGAAGCCTACAATATTGGACATCCTATCATGCTTCATGTGGCTCCATAAGAATTTCCTTCCACACTTCCCAGTATACCATTACACTATAATAACCTGCCAAGGCACAGTAAAGACAACTTACTGATATCTTTAAGTGGGCAGAGCAGCTCTAGCATTTGTTTCAAAAGAGGACCTGAAACACAAAAGGAGAAAACTAAGCATCAAACTGACAAGCCACATGAAAGACACAATCCAGCGGGAACACTGAGCTTTGATTTCTTTCTCCTGTCAGCATGCGCAGAGAATTAGGGGGGCGGTGATGATGTCAAACAGGGGTTGCTGGGTCAGACAGGTGATACAGCATCGGGGAGCGGGCAGCTGTCACTGGACTGAAAATAAGGGCTCAAATTCACAGCAGAGGTTTTTTCCGTTTAAAGAAAATAAGGTATCCAAAGATTTAGAGCCTTAGTTTAGATGCAGATGTAAATATTTTGAGAGGTATGTAAGATAAATTATGTTGACATGCATGTGTGTGTGTTTGTGTGTGTGTAAAGGTCCCAAGAGGCTTGTATAGGCACTGGTATATATGTATTTGTATATTCTCATCTCAACTGCTGTATAATTTCAGCATCTGCTCTCAACACCAAACCATGAGTGCAAATTTAAAACAAGAGCACTCAGAGCTCAACTGCTGATGGGCAAGTGCTATAATAAAACGTTGACGTGACGTTGGGTGTTGTATCAACAAAATAAATAAATAAACACATATGTTGTACAGTTCTCTCCATACCATTTTTTTCAAGGTCATCTTTGACCTTGGGTGCTAACAATGAACATCAAGGTCAAATGCTTAGCCAACTTAAGGCGTATTATATTGTTGTGAAGTTTGAAGACGATCCATAAGAATTATTCTCTATATTCATTTTTTCATATTATTTATACAGGATAGGATTAATGTGCTTATATTTAAAGGTAAAGAAATTCAATAGATGTAATTGCACAACAATATAGGAAAATTGTAAAGTAAAATGTATGCTGGTCTCAAGGCTTTAATATTATTTAGTAAAAAGCTCAGAAAGCAAATAGAGCTATCAAACTACTTTCTCTAATGGCAGTGGTATGGAAGTGGCAGGACATGCTGAATTAGCAACATTAGCTTAGCTGTAAATTCTCCCAAATTCAACAGGGTTCTACCATCTGCAACTAAGCCTAACCCACATGTCCCATTGCATGCTCACGGCCTGATTCCTTCTTGTGACAACTTCAAGGTTGCTGTCCTTACTTAGTAGTTGGATCAGATCAACCGTAAAACACACCAACCACACACAGACACTGCTGGCATCAGTATAATGGCTCCTTCACAACAGTCAGAGGGGGATGTGCTGATGAAAGCAAGGGGGCTGAGAAAGAAGATGGTAAAGTACTAGTCTGTGCAATATGTTAAGAAGTCAGCAACGGCGGCACTCTATGCCAAGGAAAATAGAACAGCTCAAGAAACCAATGCAATTAGTACTGTTGAACACGATGTACTAAAAAAGCTTCAAAACAGCAGGCTTCAAACACTCTTAAGTCCTCACAAAACATTTACTTGTTGATCTTGCAAAGGCTGCACAGACAGAATGAAGACAGGAATAAATTAGTCTTTTGAACTGCAAGTGAACACTTAGTGAGTCACTCTCCTAAAGAAACACAAAGTTTACCAGACACATGGGAGAAGAGATGAGCAATACCTGCGCAAAAGGCAGAAGATAAAGGAGCTACTAAAATAATGTGAGGAAAAACAGCCACTGTATTTATTCTGTGATTTGTTCTGAAATACAAAGGATACATTCGAGACAATTTTCTCATTATCTGTGGCAGTGCAATTTGTACTGTATACATAATGAAACTGCTTTGAATTTATAACTCTCTAAAGGTTTTTCACAAAACAAACCATGACATGCTTGATCTAACCTTGACCCAAGCGAAACCCAAAACTCAGTCTTAGTCCTCAGATTTTCAGATAATTATCTCCACATTTCTTTGTGCCAACAATGGCAAAATTACACGCATGTTTGCAGTGAAAGTGTCTCTTCCTTTTTAAACACAGCTTACAATTGCTCCTCTCCTACCTGCATACAGCCCTGAGGCTTGTTTTGGTCCCAAAAGTCCAACTCATACTGCAGCACACTGCAGTGTTAAAGACAAAACCCTCAGCAGATCACACTTAGGGGCCAATCAGGGAAAGAAAAACAAACCTCCAACTAGAAAATGCATTTTCTGAAGAAACTGCAGTGTGAATGCTGATAGCTGAATGTTTTGTACTGAAATAAATTAACTACTGAATGTCAAGTTAAAAATGTTGAATGAGCTTAAATAGGCTGAATCATTCATCTGAAGGCTATAGTGTAGAACTGTTAAATTTTCTAAAGTTCACACAGAAGAATTTTAAAAGTTGGAAAGTAGCTGGACATCCTTAAAATGTACAAAAGCTGAGTAGTGACAAAAGAAAATGTATAATCACAAAACATCTGAATGAATATTAATAGTTTATAGTCTTTTAATCACAGAATAACTGAAATGTGGGAGAATCCATTACAGACAGGTAAATGTTCTAAGTTTTTATAATCCAGTCAGAAAAGATGATTCTAAAAGTCATCAACAGACTCCAAATGCCCAGATCTGAACCAACTGTCTGCTGAAGAGAAATCCACCAATCGAACAGAAGCATGAATTTCATGGGCCAATCAGAATGCTTAATCCAGTTGGCCATTAACTACTGACATACTATTACTCTGTGACAAAACCCTGTCAAGTCTGCCTTGATGCACCTGTTAAAAAACTGCTTCTAAATCCAAGACCCTAACTCCTATCAAAATCATGTTCAATCCTTGAGGATCCCAAGGACTTGTTCTACACAACAGTGTGTTCTTTATGTTCCTGGAGTCAAAAATGTGGTCACAGGAGCAATTTAAAAAGTGGGGCCTTTTTCCTGCTGTTGAGACAAACTCCTGACTGAAAATACATTTTGCCTCTATGGGTCAGTTAAAAGGTACTCCCTCCCTTCACACAGCAGCAGTTTAAAGAGGTTTTAAGTAAAAAATTTTCCCCTGCTACCATTCTAGCAGTTGACCTGTCTCACGCTACCTGTTAACATTCCGTCCCTTACACACCCATTATAAACTCTGAAATGGGTGAAAAAAAAGCATGAAACTTAAACTAGAGCTGAAGATAATGTATACCAGATATTGAAAAGATAAATACAAGCTGAAATGTTCAATGTCTTGGCTTTGTTTTAAAGTTTGAATGGTGTCTCTAGGTCAACGTATGTGGAAGTAGTTGAAGTTGAAAGAGGAGTAAGTTGAATGAGAATTTGATGATTCTCCCATTGAAATACATGGTTAATTTTTGTTGAATAAAGTTGAATAATTTAAAAAATATAAAAGTTAAAAATTAGGAAAACACAAGCAGTAAAGTCCAAAATGCTTATAAGCATTCACACTAAAACCAGACTAAACTCGAGTCAGCAGCAGTCTAGGAACCTTGGACTTCCCAGCACCGTATTAACTTTGGGCAATATGATCCAATGTGGTAAGAGTTTTTTACAGTTCCTTTATCAGTCTAAACCCAGATCTATAAACAATACTTTTGATAAATATTTGACTCTCTTGTTACTCGTTTCTACTTTTCTTAATTGCCTTATCAAAGCCATACATAGGTACAAATTGATTTACTGTAAAGTAATAATTGTTTGTGAGCATTCAACCCAGAAATTAGACAGGCAACTCTATGCACTTGTGACTGAATGCTAAATAAATATTTTAAAGGCATTTATTTTTTATGTATTTACAAGGCACCTCCCCACCAACTGTATGCCAAATTAGATGGAAATTAGCTCACATAGCTACTCTTCAAAGGTAATGGTGGGCTTGTTTAGTGCAATTAAAAACGGTCATGCTTTGCCTTTATTCCAAGACTAGTTACTATTTAAGCAATGTTATTCGTCTTTAGTCAGTCTCATTACTACACTAGAATAGCATAGAATAGAATAGAATAGAACTTGTTTAAACTCTTTAACGTACGTAGTGTTTCACACTGTCAAAGGTTGGTAAAATAACGATGCCACCTCATAGATCTGATTTCCACTAACTGAGCGTGACATCACCTGGCAGAAATACAGAGCAATCAGCCTTAAACCTGTATGAAAAAAAAAAATGGAGGGAACAAACTTGCCAACAGAAAATGTCATGTTCCCTTTGTTTTGACAACCTCGAACCT
Organism: Hemichromis elongatus; assembly: GCA_015108515.1. Lineage (NCBI taxonomy): Eukaryota > Metazoa > Chordata > Actinopteri > Cichliformes > Cichlidae > Hemichromis > Hemichromis elongatus. Next base: position 20,687 of record VUQR01010165.1, on the reverse strand, counting down.
CTGGGTTTATCCAGAGACTTTGCTCTTCTTTCAGTTATTCACATGACAGAAAAGACAGACTGTTTGACAGCACAAAAAAGAAATTTCAAAATGGCATTTTGCACAGAACTCTGACACAGTTAATATTCGTAGTACGGCTGCAGCTACCATTTATGTTTATGATTGTAAAATGATTTTCTGATGGTTGAAGTCACTGCAAAAATAATTAATTAGGCCTAAAAGCAGAAGATAGCCAGTGAACTGAATAGCCAGAAGTGATATTAGTCGTACGTTGTATGGATGAACACACGCAACACACATAAAAGCAAGCTGACATCTTTACAGCATCCTTAAAGCCACACCCACACATCCATTCAGAGCTCATCTCCAGCAGGAAATCTACCCCACTGATCTCCATCCTCCCTTCCTCCTCTATAATGAAAGGTAAAACTTACATTATGCTCACTCTGAAGTCTTGCATGGGCTTCTCCCTGGTTTTAACATCCCATCAGCATACAAGTTGGCTCACACCACACTTCCTTGACCTTCTTTTCCAGAACAATAACTAAGCAATCCTTTCTGTCTTGCAGACCTAAGGCACCTAAAGATTAAACAGAGGGTTAACTGAGTGGGATTTAAAGGCAGAGCACAGATAAACAAGCTGTCCTGACCTGCAGCAATGTTTAGCAGTTAGTACTAAGCCAAAGCAAATGCTTTATTCCACCGATTCTGTTTTAAACTGCTGTATAGAGCGTGCACCATCACAACAGCGTAATGATAAAGCAGCACTGTGAACACTGAGACAAGAACTGGTGTTGTTGTTTTTTAAATTCATTATCCATTCAGCTGAATCCCACTCTCATTAGTATTCCTCAGCTAACTCATGTCGACCAAGGCTGAGAGGTCAGCAAAGGCAGCTCCAATTTCGGCATGTAAGACCAAACACACATACTGTTTTTCTTTTTTTTTGCAGTAAGTACAGAAGCTCTTTTGTGACCTTTAAAGTACCTCCTGAACCAGAATCAGAAGGCACGTAAAATTCTCTGATGCAGTGTTTCCACAATTAGCTTAATGTAGTGTAATACACATTCAGGGTTTCTAGTTTGTGAGTCTACAGATGCACAGTCCTTTAGAGAAACTCTGTCTACAGAGAATGCCCTAAACCTTTGCTTTTTATTTTATAGTGCTAAAAATATTTCTAAAAAATGTATTAAAATTTCCCCAAGATTATAATTTAGATACTGCTTTTTAACCATCTCATTGTACAAACAGGAAACAGAATGGTTTTCTCACCTGTTTAGTGCAAGCTAGTCTCACATTCTGTCAGTCTATGAGTCTGAATATACTATTATTCCAAAAATGATCAACAGATTTTTAAATGTGCAGTCTAGCAATGCTACATTACTTACCTTTTACAGTTTCTCAGTGACATGAGCATCATTTGCTTGATGGTTGGTTCGGTGTGAATACTCTCTAAAAGGGTGTGTACCTTTCAAGTCTGCAGTGCTACATTCAATGTGAGGCACCAATATTTTATTTTCAGCTGAATTCCGGTTCTTTTTTTAGCTGCTTATGTCTGAAAAAAAAGGGAAATCTATTTTTTGAATGCTTGCAGTTTTCCAATATACAATTCCCAGTTTCTATCTTGTCACTGAACACACCAGCGTGCAAAGTACAAGCGATAACCGCAGGTTGTGTCCACGACTGGGGTCCTTATTTAAAACAGATGTTTGTGTTTTGCATTGTCCTTTGATGATTGTGGATTATATAAAGCTACATCAAAAATAAACCTTCAGTGTACCGTAAAATGACAACAAAAGAAAAACACAACAATATAATCGAGGCTCAGGAGTATTACTGAAATACTGACAGTCTTTAAGGCATCCTGGCACAGCTACACACACCCAGACTTGTTGACTCCTGTCCTGTTTTTCATTCAAATGTTATTCTAAAATGTTGCAGCGTGTCGTGAGAAAACAAAAGCTAAGGTAGTCACTCCCTACCAACAACAACAGAATTATTGATGAGAGTTATAGATTATAGATGGCTCAGAATGGGCCTGTTTTGAGAAACAAGCCTGTGTATGATGCATAAGCAGACGAAACTCCAGTGAAGAAAACGGGTTAAAAAAATAATTTAAATAAAATCTCTGTGATTTTACTTTGTTTTGGCCAGAAACAAAATCCAAAGAATCTGGATTTATAATAAATCTTTTTTTTTTTTTTTTTTTTAAACATAGGCTTAGATGTTAATCACTGTATGTATGATGATCAGAGATGGGCAGTAGTGCATAATCTGATGATTTTTTTTTAAAGTAACTAGTAAGAAATTACTATTGCAAAAAAGTATTTAGATTACTCTTACTTCCCCGTAAGCATGCTGCATTACTGCGTTACTAAACCGTGATTTTTTTGAGAGTGTTTCATGACAGTGACGTATGAGCATGTCCATCAATTTATGACCACAGTGAAATCAACTCAAACTGGTTTTCTTGAACGTGACAGTAAGTTCACTGTACTCGATGGCCTCGACAGTCACCAGTAGAATACCTCTCAGATGTGGTAGAACAGGGGATCCACATCATGGACGTGTAAACAACAAATCTGCAGCAACACTGTGATGCTATCATGTTAAAATAGACCAAAATCTCTTGAGGAACGTTTCTTTTTGAATCTACGACACAAAGAATCGAAGGAGGTCAAAAGGGGGTCCAACCCAGTCATAGCACGCTATATTTAATAAACTGTCCATTGAGCGAATTCATTTTAAAGCCCAGATTCATAAAACGAAAAACAAGCAAACACACCCAGAAATAGACAGCAAATCCTCGATAACACTGCAGAGATGTATCAATGAGTGTGCTGAGTCTGTTGTATATGTGTTAGGTTCTGAGGTATAATGTCATGGACAGAGAAAGTATTTCAAATCTTTTTAAGAACATCATGACAAACTACAAAACAAACATCTTTAAACAGAGGCGATGGCTTACGACACCAACAGTCTGCCATCTATAATCCAGTTTTGAGATCCCTTCCCAGACGCCTTAACGCCCACTAAAATCTGGGACTCTCCACCATTTGACCTTAGAAGTGAAGAAGCTTCTCGGATGAGAAGTGAAACATCTTCAAGCGACTTAAGGAAGTCCAGATGTTTTTAGACTTCAAGTCTTGAACCACATATTTTCAGTTCAGTAAAACTACAATAAATCTGTGACGTTATTGAGTCAAAATCCAAGTAAACTGATCATCATGGTTAAGCACAACTGTCGACACTGAGTCAAGCATCTGCTGGAGTTGCTGATCTGCCTGAGAATAAACATGTCTTATGATCAGGTATGAAGGGAAAAGTCCTTTGTAAGTAAAGCTGCCAGCTCATCACCGCCATTTTTATATAAAGGTTTCAGAATTACATTTTTTTCTTCTCTCTCTCTCTCTTCTACTTTTTAATGCTTTTCTCCCAGAGCAAGCTTGACACTACAGATAAAACAACCATTTGATTACGTTCCTTCAGCTTTATCACACAAACGATGAACAGTAATCTGTGCTGTCTATCAACAAACATGCATGGCTATAGAAATAATGGCCCAGAGGCTAGCACTGTACTCCAATGCAATACAAAATCAGCCCGGCTCGGATCCATCATGCTTGAATAACAATACCTGGTTGCATTATGGAGAAAAATAAAAAACATTTACCTGTGCATCTTCTAGACAACATTGCTTTATGGAATAGCAGCTAAAAAAATAAATTTCCTTGACGTGAACTTGCCTGCACACTGTAACAATGACAGCAGCAGGTGAGGCTCTCTGCACATCTAAATGCTAATGTCATGCTGCTCTTCAGACAATAGCGGTAGCTAATGAGCTGGCTTGGTGAATGCATCTAAAGTCTAAATGATGACATAAGTGACAGCATACTGAGGGACAGAGCTCCTTTTGTGACCCACAACACAGCAGGACCAAATTTAAAAAGGATACACCAAGGTCACACACTAGTTCTAATCACGGCCAAATGCTTGTTCTATTGTGACTCCTGGTTTTCTAATTACATGTTTTAACACCAACGTTTTCCACTTTTGTATGAACAAATCTTGACTGTTTTTAGGGATCATTTAAAAAAAAGTTGAAATGCTTGATAAGAAGTACATGTAATTTTGCACATTTCAAGCCAGTTAAGTCCATACTCACATTTATTTTTGGGCATGTAAGCAGATTTGCACTCGGGAACTACAGATTCATGCAGTTCATAACAGTTAAGTCTCCAATTTTCATTCAGGAGTTGCAGGACATGTCATCAGTGGCCATGGAAATGTCAATTCTTGCTAGCTAGCCAAGACTTTCATCACACACTGACATTATATAACATCACTGCTGTGGTGTTTGGGGGTTCGTCATGTGGACGGATGCACAAGACTTAGTATTAGAAGTGGGATTGACAGGCTATACTATATGGTCTGAAAATGTTGCAATAGTGATTTTTGGAGTATGCACATTTATGCAAAACATCGAAATTCACATGTCACATAAGAAAGACATGTGTCTTAGTATAGGCAAGGATATTAACAATAATGTCTGAACTGAAACAAGGGAAAAATACCAAAAATCAATCAGAGCTAGTCAGGTACTGATGCTGGGCTCGTCTCATCCTATTTTAACATAACAATTACACATATAGCATTATTATGAGAATTACAGGGATATCCTATTATTACTGATTTAAGAGGGAGGTAAGATTTTGTATGGCACAATCACGTGACCAACCAGCATGAAGACAGGAGTTCTGGGTCTTTTTAATCGGGATTTTTACTTTGATTTTTTTTTTTCCTGTTTGGTTAGGTTTAGGTTCAAAATGATAATTTTAGGTTTCAGCAATAAAACTCTGGTTTGTTTTAGAGGAAAATAAAGGCATTCACAGTTTTTTTGGGTTTTTTTTTTTGGTTAGCACAGTTATGCATCCTGCAGCCCCAGGGGGGGGTTTATTGCTATTGAAAAATGACTAAAAGGGGTATCCAGTACATGCAAGTACAATGC
>VUQR01010165.1:0-15659 GCA_015108515.1 Hemichromis elongatus | reverse complement strand
TTTACTTTGATTTTTTTTTTTCCTGTTTGGTTAGGTTTAGGTTCAAAATGACAATTTTAGGTTTCAGCAATAAAACTCTGGTTTGTTTTAGAGGAAAATAAAGGCATTCACAGTTTTTTTTTACACAAATTAAAAGGCAAACTTCTGCCATCTGCAAAATAAAGTGCTGATATTCCATTGACTACTCGCTTTGGTTAGCACAGTTATGCATCCTGCAGCCCCGGGGGGGTTTATTGCTATTGAAAAATGACTAAAAGGGGTATCCAGTACATGCAAGTACAATGCAAAGGCTTTAAGTCCTGAATAAGAGTCAGAATGATGACTTGGGATTATGAATGGGACTCAGAGACCTGCTGAGAACCAGTGATGAGCAGCTTACAATGAATAAATGGGGGCCTGCTGAGCCAGAAAAATTTTCATTACAATTTCTTTTAAAGCAGTCAAGACAATATTCCTTATTGGGTTTCAATTGTATTAAAAAACGCTTTTTGTAAGTATTCATGCCATTATTCACCATGTGACAGCATTCACTACCAAAACAAGCTGCTACTTAATTTTGGTTTATCTATGCTCTTATGTATTTGATGTCATAAAATGAAATCATTTAAAAAAAATTTTATCATTGTGTCATAATCAATTTGATATATGGAAAAATGTTGAATTTATTTTTTGGTCTAGAAACAGCTGTAAACAATCCTGCAGGTTGAACATTCAGCATGTCTTCACTCCATGAAAAATCTATTGTCTTTGTACCCTGGATTACTCCTCCTTTTAAGTTCTGTGTTAAACTCTGAAGCTAAATGATCAATGGTCAGAACTTCTTTCATTTTACTGCCTGATCTTTACAGGTCACTCATAAGGCTCCATTCACATATAATGGGGCGCGGGGGTGCTTAATCAGCATGGCTTCCTGTCTCTGAAGGCACCTTCTTCAGTCTGGCCCAGATAATCTTATCACAGAAGAAACACAGCTCAGTGAAATAACTCTACATGGGAAGAAAATGGCATATTTCATTATCAAATTGTAGCTACAGGTTGTGAACATTAAGTTAATAAACCTGCCAGTCAAAACTGTAGTCTATTTTCAGACCGTGTGGACTGTAATTACAGATCACAGCTGTTACTTTGAATGTTGTTTAATGCTTTTAATCACCCACAAATCTTCAAATCTGGTTTTGGGAAGGCTTGCGGAAGAGTCGTCACACATTAGACATGGACTTTATATAATATCACACTGGAGAAATTCATTTGTTACATCAGCACAAGGGACAGAAAAAAATAGTGAAAAAAGCTAAAAAACACTAAAATGCAAAGAAAAGACGCAGAGTTGCTATAAAGAGCTTTTTTGTGAGTCTTTTGTAAAACGTGAAGACCTGCTGCTCTGAATCCTTTGAATGTTTCTTTTATTTAGCGAGCAGTAGTTTTCACACTGCAATAATGCTGCTTGGTACTTTCATGAAAAGAAACATACAGTATATACAACATTAATTTAGTATTATTTGCATGTATTATAAGATACTGACAGGAAGTGCTTTGTCACCCCTTAATAAATAAAATCAGCATTTAATTTTTTTCAATTTTCATTTGATAATCTGAAACAATCTAAGAAATCTGGAAAAGGGCACACATGTTTTACGACACTGTACACTCAGCAGATGTTGCCCTGACCTCAATTACAGAGGACACAACTCCAAAGGGAAAGCAGACCGTTTGAGTTTAGGCAGATCCAGTTGACGAATACGACTGTTTCAATGCTCCTCTTTTCCCCGTCTCTCTCACTTCCTCCCTCTCTCTGAGCGCCGCCTCAGAGCCATTCTTTATTGCCACCCATGATTAATGCAGCTATGAATGGGTTTCTTTTTCACCCGAGCACTGTGGGAGAACGGCTCCTTTCGTTCTTTCTTTCTTTCTTCCTTTGCCATTTTGCTTTCTTCCCAATGTGACCTGATTTAGTCACAGAGTGTGAAACTGATTTGGACTCATTTGCATGCTAATTCCATAAAGAGAGGTGAAATGATGTGTAAGTATCACCTCGCTGATTCTAGGAGACACCGTCGCATTTGGAAGAAATAATGTGCAGTATAAACTTGATAATTCACAGACTCATTGTTCAGAAATCCAACCAGGGAACAGCAGGAAGGGACAGACTTTTAAGTGCTATATGACATTTTCACAGTTACATGCAAAAAGAGGTAAAATGCTTGCACTGCTGTGTTGGTATTACTGTATTCTGTTTGTTCACCTTTCCACGTACACATTATGTGTTGAAAGTCAAGGTTTTCTTCTAATCAGCTCATTAAAAGGTTTGAATTAATGATATATTTGGGTGTTGAATTTAATTCTAATTCATGCATATGTGGGCAGTAATTCTGTCTGGAGCCCGTCTCCCAATTTAATTCAGGAACCTCCCTTTCATCCTCTCATCAACATCTTTTCATTGTATTTTTTCAAAAGAAGATAATAAATGAATTACTACACTGAAGATGCCTCGATTAGATAATATACCTGTGTAGCAGATGCCACTTGTCTGCTTTGAAGAGAAGACCGTAAGCTCCAGACAATGTTCAGCATGGTGTCATTTTGAAAACACAGGAGCGTGTAAACACATCCTGCTGGCCTGAAACATTTCTCGCCAACTTTCATGCCTCAACTCGTCCGTCACTGCTTTGAAATTGATTACTTGAAGGTGCTGGCCACTAATGCACTGAAGAAAAGTTTCACGCATTCAGGAGACACAAATAAACAAGAGGAACACGACAAAAGCCTGTTGTTGACAAGAAAGATAACATGTAGAGCCAACAGCTGATAAATGTTGGTTGTTTTCTCCACCTTTTCCTTTGTCTATAAATGCAAACTGCGGTAAACTTTGCACGCTATCCATATACCAACCGAAGCATCACAGAGCTGCTGAGATTCAAACAACAATTCAAAGATAAGCTTGTACTTTAAGGACTGTCACAAACTATGAAACAAAAATCCTCCTAACAGTGCTGTGTTAACCATGCCTGAATGATCCACAGAATGTGACCTGGATTCATGTGGGCTCTTTTACCTGTTAGACAGAGTAGTAACACTAAGTCTGACCCCCAAGCCAAAAGCCGAACGTAATCATGAAAAACGCTCGGTCAAGTCACTTCAGACTATCATAATGACTGCATTGATGATAACATTGGGTCTAAAATCAAAGACGACCGGGCTTTAAAAAATGTATTTAACGGGGGAAGACACAAACCACACTTTCAAGGAAAAACTGAAATTCAATGAGACACGGCTGTCAAAACAAATGAAGTAACAGTGATACGGCTGTCGTATTCATGGGTGTAATCAAGAACTGGACAACAGAGCCTGACCTAACTCGACCTAACTCCTTCAGGATATTCATGGTTCATTCAGAGACATCTGACTGTAGATGTTAAGCAGCCTGGCATTTTATATGGTAAAGACAGAGTGAATTATCTTTCACCAGCTCATAATTATAGCCATAATAACTGTCATAATTTGAAATTGCTTAAGCTTAAAAAAAAGGATAAATATGTTGTGCTATTATGATTTGACAGATTTTTATTTGTTTTTTTTAAAATTATTTTTAAAAAGGACAACTTTGTAATGAATGTCAAATTGAATATGTCATGAGGCTATCTTGGGAGCAGTATTCTCATCAGTGTGTTATGGTGAGTCACTTCATGTCTCCTCCAAGTTTTGATGCTGTAATCAAGCCCACAAATAAACCAGAAAACCATTTCTGGTTGTGACAAACACTGAATTTTGATTAGTCTACAAACTTAAAAAAGAAGAAGAAAAAACAGCTGGCGTAAGCTGAAAAGCAAAAGATTAAAGTCTCTACTGTGCAACCAGAACAGCCAGTGAAGCTGTGCAGGGGAAAATGATGAACACTATACTATTGCTGGACGCGACTTTTTCATATTACCTTCACGAAGCACATCCGGTAGGAAGAGAAAGGTTCAGCATATTTTAAATGAATACATGTAGGTGTGCTTCTGTCAGCTCTAATTTTCAATTTTTTTTCTTCATATTGACTATTTTGACTGGCTACAACTATTTTTTTTTCTGTATTTTAATCTAATTTAAGCCCCATATGGTAGACTGCCAAACAAAACAACATCGCATTTAAAACACACATACCTCTACCAAGGATGCACTCTCCTCTAAATATGTTTTAACACCTTAAATGTTTAGACTTATTTTTAATCTGCATCCAAATCTAAATCTGAGTCAGTGAAGACTGAGCAATGATTAAGCAATACCACTGACGTTTAGCGGGGGGTGTCAGACCTGACAAAAATTGAGCACGACCTTTTAACACTGCAGTGCTTAATGATGCTGCGTAATGAGTTCAAATTGCATGCTAGAGACCATGAAAATCATCAGTCAACGTTTACTTTCTGTTTTAGAAAGACGTGTGTTGCGCTAACCTTGCTCAAAAGAGGAATGACGCCAAGAACAGTGGCTAGTGTCCTCCAGACCATTATTATTTACTTTTTGTAGGGGTTTTTTAAAGTTATTACTTTGGATTACAGTTGCTTTTTCTTTAGATGAGGCACCAAAATTGCTTTAACAATATAAACAGAGGTTTACAGAGTAGGGTTGGGCGACTGGACGAATATATCGGCTGAGCCTATCGTCGATCGTTTTTGCACGGGCTATTTATTTATTTGCCTAAGCATAAGTTTGCTAATAATGATGGAGCTAATAAAAGCAGTCAACAGAAAAAAATAAAAAATTGGGCTGTTTTAACATCAGCCTCTTTCATCTGCGAGCAAATGCACCTTCCTCAGAGTGCGCCGTCATTCATTTACTCAAACTCATAACAGAAAGAAAGAAAGAAAGGCAGTAGCCTATGATCAGGAAAAAAGTATTCGGATGCTGGACACGTACATGCTCATGTAAGTTAGTCGAGTCCTTTGCTCGCATTATACGTCTGCACAAGCGGCCCAGTGCTTTGGTTACATCCTTAGGGTTACCTCTTTCATCCGGTTTAAAGCCAAAGAAATCCTAAATTGGAGACTTTATTTTTTAGTTCATCCATGTTTTGTAAACGTGCAAATCAGTCCGTGCGTGCTTACATTGCTCTGCCCATCAAAAAAGTCTGCGAATGCGCAAATATATCGACCATTGTCGATTAATGGACGTGGGATTGTCAGCTGAAAATTTTTCACTTATTGCCCAACCCAGTTATACAGTCTACCTTTGAAAGCTGTGTGAACAGGTGCTACCACCGCACTGTTATTAAGAAATCATGTTAAGAAGAAAAAGAAGCAGAGTCTGGCTGCTCATTTTGATTCATATATGTTTTGTCCCTGTACTGCACAGCTCTTTGCTTGTGAAGCTGAGAAGAAGCGAGACTGACTCTAGCGATGATGCCATCTGGATATGAAACCCTCCATAGATGGTGAATAATTGAAGGACTCATACCGACAGGAGAATACGACAGCAGAACAGTGATCTCAAAAGCTTTCAGTGATCAGACTGCTTTATGCCACTAGATGCTTCTCAGGCAATACAGTACCAAAAGATCCAATTTGACGGTGTTTGTGAAGTAGTGTGGCATCGTGGGAGTTTTGTTATACTGCTAATGTAATGATAACTGCTAGCTTAATAATTAACACGTGGATCCAAAACATTTAGGTGGACTACCCATACAGCCATGTGGTGAAGTCAAGCAAGGAGTAGCCCAGTGGTGCTATCCATGTTCAAAAAAATCACACTAATATGAAATACATGAGCATTTATAAATGCTGTAGTAACATTATTACCATGGTTCTCTAGAGGTGCTACGGGGAAACGACTGCATTGACAGACAACCAAAAATTAGATGTCCCTTACACTGAAATAAACACATTTCTCAGGGTTTCTACATTATTGAAAGGATTTCATATTGTAAATATATATAATTTATTGAATATTGAAAAAGCCGACCCACATGTTTTGCTACATGGAAATACATTATATAAGGCAAAAACAGAATATGTACAATTCTAAGAAGCTTGACAGTCAATATTTTGTATGATTTTTATTCTTCAACACAGCCTGAACTCTCTTACATATGCGTTCTTGTAATTTCTTTGAATGTCTACAACAGTGGCTGTAGACATTCACTGTTATACCTCATTCCTGACCTCTTCTGTAGATATTGATGACAATTTGAGCGAATTACTTCAAATTTAGACGCAACACTCCATCAGACTTTTTAGTGCTGATTTTCAGTCCAGTTCTTGAGTAATTTGGTATACCTCGACCTTTTCTCTCTGTTTCCCTTCTTTAAGAATTGCTTCTAGCCTTCCACTGATGTGATGCTTCAGTGAACAACAGATGGATCAGCTGTTTCTTAAGACTTTCAGATACTGTCCTACCTGCTATATCGCTTTCAGGCTTGATCATATTCTTTCTTATGCCTAGACATGGTACATATTCAGCTATTAGCTCTCTGGGAATCACCTTGTTAGGTCCAAGGGCGGGAGTGAAAATGAGTGAAAAAAGCAGCCAATGTCCAAAGCAAAACTTTTAAAGTTCTTCTGGATAATTGTTTAATATCACTTAACAAAATTACCAGAAAGTCTGACTCCTTGGAAGTAAAATATACAGAACTAAGACATGAATCAGGACAGTACTGTACATCAACTGACAGTACTGAAACAGTCAGTATTGCCGCACAATATTAGATGTTGTAGTCCAAAACCTGGCTTGGATGCAGACTAGTGACCAGGCTATGTTTTACAGCTGGGACATTCTCCAGCCTATCACCCAAAACTAGACAAGCAGTTAAGAAAACGGATGTGTGGATTGTAGTCCAAAAACAAAACAGAATAAATCATGCTTTGACATGAACAGGTAAGAGATTCATGTCTTTGGCTGGTTTCTCTGTTTGAATGGAAGTCATATTAATTTAAATTAATTTCAAAGGGGATTAGGGAAACAAGCTCTGAGCTGTAATGATATCTCAGTTATTAGTAGTTTCTCAGCACCTCTCTGTTTGCTAGTTAACACACAGACACAGTGTGGCTTGTAGCTTGTCTGCTTCATGCTAAATTCTATGTAGAAAATTTGCTTCTTCTAATTATTCACAACACAGCAGCGCCACATTATAGAGAAACCCCTTCAAAAGTTGTGATTTCATTTTAATGGCATGTGAAAATAAACAGATACTGTATATCTGTAGGTTTGATCTTGGAATGTTTCGCTCAAGGGCACGCTAGTCTTTTATTGTATTTTCAGTTATGTAAACATTAGGAACAGATTACAAACTGTAAACATTTTGCATATGAAAACTATAGCTTACAAACCAAATCTTTTAAGAAGATATTGCCCATGATAACATGTAATGGATAATGAAATCCCCTGTGGCACAGCTATGCGCAATGCTAAAACAGACTCATTAATGCCGATGCATGTCTAAACTGAGCATCTTATTCATGATTTAATCACAGATTTCCAAATACTAATTATCTTTTATTATTTCTGCCACAGGGCTAGAGGTTGTTGCCCTCTTCTGGCTTTCCCCAGAGTCCAATCTGGTATCCTGCGACTGCAGCCTTGAACAAGATCCCAACAGACTGCAGAAAAGGTGACTGTCCTTCACTGCAGGTGCTACACAGAAAACGATCCCCGCCCTGAGACAAAGCAGGGGTGGTGGTGGAAGAGCCACGCACAGGAGGACGTTGTAGAGAAAGCGCAGACCTGAAGGAAAAGGTGGAAGGTGACTGGGGAGGGGGTCGGCTGGTTTGTGGGGGCGATGACGATAAAAACCTGACATCTCTGCTCTAAACATGGCAGCGAGTTCACATGCTGTGCACATCCTTATGAGTATCTGTCATGGCTCTCCAGGGGCCCTTTACCTCCTTTAATAGCCATACATTACTCTCTTCTCTCTGCACTCATCCTCTACAGTCCTGTTCATCACCCTCTTCCTGAGCTGCAACACAGCCATTGTTCTTCTCTTCCAGTCTGTTGCACACTCCCATCTTTAACCTCTTGGTTTGTACCAGTTTTATAGATTTCCCCCCTCTACCTACACACTAACAAATTGCAAAGATTAGTAAATCAGTTATAAAGCATTTTGATTTTTTGCCAACGGCAGATATGTGGCCACAGGATTGCTTTTGTATAATCAGGGTATGTATTTATATAATGTCAGTGACCTACTACCTAACTGCTTTCATTGTATGTTTGCAGACTGTGAACAGAATCATATCATAGCCTGTTTCACAGATCAAATGACGCCACCTGATTGTGCCACAGTGATTTGCTATAAAATACTGAATGGCTGTATCACTGCGAATTCTTCAAGGCTTACGTAACTCTTAATAACATTACGGAGCTTAAAATCTATTTGACCGCGGGCCGGCATCGACATTGCCGCTGCTGCTGTCAGGGAACTCAACAAAACAAGAGTTGTAATATAAACAGCTAAAAAGGGGGATGACATTCAAGTGGATGGTGGCTACACTGAAACTCATTCTGCATGTCTGGATCAAGGTAGATGCTGTATGATACAAAGCAGAGCCTGTGAGCCTGTTCCCTGCTCCCTCTGAACACAATGAACAGCCAGACACAATGCTGTCAGCATCTGTCCTCACCAGCATCTGTGGCTGGAACTGCGTGATACACAAATCTTATATTAAACACAGGCTTCAGTTTACATTCAAGTTTGCTTAACTTGATTTCAAGTAAATGGGTGTTAAGGTATAGGTGGTGGGACTAATCCACCTTACTTGTTTTTAACTTTACTTCCTTAACCTAATATCTCATTCAGTTACTACACACGTGTGGGGAAATGGCATGGATGGGGTTATTTATAAGAAAATGGGCACATATCATGGAAAACGGAACTCAAAGCCTGCACACGCCTGAGCCCCCGCCCCTTAAATAAAACGATGCTGGAAATGATGTAGCCCGTTAGGGACATCCAAATTTAATGACCTTCCTCATCTCTTGAGAAACTAAAGGCCTATTTGCAATATAAGTACAATCGATAATTTTAGGCGTAGACTCGGCTGCGCATGGATGAATCACCGAGAATTGTAGCAGCAGGTCTGAGCAGACCTACTCCGAGTTTTTTTTTTTTTTTTTTAACTGAGATGGTTATGAGAACAAGGACTCTGAATCATAAACTTCGGCAACAAGAAACGGTTTCTGTCAAAGCGCCCCGTTGTTAACACTGATGCTAAAGACAGATCCACGGGTTCGGGCGATCAGCATCCATGCACCCTCTCCCCCCTCCCCGATGCCAGCGAGGAAGGCGTAGAGGTTGTAACCGTTACCGGAGATCAACCGTGCTTATATATCTTTACATTTAAAAACAAACAAACCACGTCCTACCTGGAAAATGTCATATGCTGCTCAAGTCACCTCCTGTTGAGATTTGCGAGAGATGGAGCTGGCTGGTCGCGCATCACTCGGTGTGCGTGCGAGTGTGCGTTTGTGTGTGTATCACCGACAGAAAGCGTACGGAGTACAGCGGCTGGCAGCGGAACCCCGGAACGAGCATAACGCCAAGCGAGCCCACTGCAGTTGTCTGGTCGGCACAAAAAAAGAAAAGAAAAGAAAAGAAAAGAAAGAAACGCTCACACAAGAGCCAGCTACAACACCCGGGCGGCAGTTCGAACTACACCGTCACTGTTACATTTCAAAGAGGGCTTAGGTGGTGTAGCTCAAAGTGGAAACACGAAATAGTGTCCAACCCCCTCAAACTAATGTGGGACAAACACAGTGGTTGTGTGGGACAAAGTGGGACAGTTAAAAGAACTGGGAAGTAATCAAATATATCTAAATGCAACTTTTTTTAAATGATATTTTTATTTCATCGTGCTGACATATTCTGTTTTTATTCCAATATGATGCTGTTATGTTGTACAGCTCTCTCTATGCCCTTTCATATGATATTTTACTCAATATGGTTGCTTTAAAAATTATAAGGTCGACTTTAACCTTGGACACTAACAATGAAGGTCAAGGTCAAATGATTAGGACACCTCGGTGCTCATGTCCCCCAAGACCGAGTACATTGTTGTGAAGTCTGAATATGATCCATAAAAAATGTGGGTAATATAAAGTTTTTACTGTGCCCTTGACCCAATTTTGAACAAAACTGAATCAGTTGTAGCTCTTATTGGTATCTGTCATCACACAAAATTTAAAGATCCTATCTTGAAAACTGTGGACAGCTAACAAACAAACAGACAAACAAAAAATAAAAAAAATAAAAAAATCAAATAAATAAATGAACTAAAATAATGTATTATTTTATAACACTCACCTATTATGGACTCAATAACTTGAAATGTAAAGTTAGGTATGTCAAAACTTTGACTTTTTAGTAAGTAGATTGTTTGATAATAACTTCATTTTATTTTTTATTAGTGTATACAGAAAGAACATATGCATAAAATATCACTGAAAAATAATACAACCCTATATATAAAAGATGGTTCACTGTGTGAGGTACATAAAAACAGAATATAAAACTTTGCAAAATGTTTTAATTCTGCATTTCTTTATAATAGTTAAAAGACAGCATAATGTTCTGAATGATTAGTAAACCAAGCATGTCATTTGAAAAGTTTAAACTGAGAACAAAAACATATTAAAAAGGCCAAGTACCTCCTGTTGCTTCAGAAATTATGTTCATTTTCCATGATTAATTTTGCAGTCTTTAAGCCCTGTGCCTGCTTTACTGTTATTATTCCGATTGATAAGCTGAGCTGATAGCTTACTCCGCACTCAATATAAGTACAATAAATAAGTATAAAAAAATGATAGCAAGTTTTGATGAGCCTTTAAAGTCAGAATCAGAAATAAATTAGAAGGAAGATTGTAAAACTGACATAAAAAATATTTGTAACTGTTATTCCTGCTACAGACTTACATTACATTATTAATAACTAGGTATAAGAAAAAATAATTGCACAAATACACTACTATATGTGAGCCTTACTCATTTACAGCCATTGGCACACTAATTGTGTCGACCAAAGCTGATCCATCTTGAACTTTGTGTCTAAATAAAAATGTTTATAGCGAATGGATGGATGGATGGATGTTTTCACATCATTATAGAAGCAGCAGTTAGTTAAATAACACAGCAAGGACAATTTTCTATTAAAAAAAACCACAAAAAAAAAAACCCTCAGGTTTCAGACGGAGGACAACACTGTCACCCAGTGGCCACACCTGTACATCACAACTGAGTCAACAACTAAAAGTGCTCCCAGAGATGGGTGAGGCTGAAATCTGACATAGAGAAGCAGACTGGAACATGTTTATGAAAACTGATGCATTGTGTGTTATGCACTGGAGAAAGTGGGCTTCTTAGAGGTATCATTATTGCGTGTCTTTTAATCATTTTGATTACTTTTGCTAAATTTCTGCTAAAACATCAATTTGACAATATACTTTAGGATGGTTGCTGGTGGTAAAGAGGCTAAAAATAAGAGATGGGGTACCAAAAACCCACACAGCAACAACATGAAACATTATAACAACTTAAACATGAAATTTAAAACACACTGTTCAATGACTCAGATACTACAAAGTGTCTTTACTGCAGAGTGCAGTGTGGCTGGGAAGTGCCCCGGTGTCACTGTAGCGCCTGATCAGAAGGACAACCGAGAGTATTTAGTTTCTAAAAACGTTTCTGTGGAAATGATGCACCCGTCACAACAGCATTTGCAGTTTCACACATTTTTATTTGATCTGTTTTTTCAATGGGCACAATGGCACAGACATAGCACACACACACCACCTCACCTCAGGTCCACCTCACATCTCAGTAAATGTCCATCAAAGCCTCATCAGACAAGTTAAGATAATGATCTTTATCAAATTGACCAAAACTAAAAGACAAATTTAAGACAAATTTAGTGTAGTTTAAATGTTTTTCAATATTTTTTTAAAGTCTAGTTTTATTTTTATTTTATTTTAATAAAATTTTGTTTTCTAAGCTGTTTTAAAGTTTCAGCTTAGTCTTAGTTAGCTATAATAATCTTGGACTGGACATAAGTGGTGCAATAACAACAGCCTGGAAAGCAACAAACAATTTGGGTTGTTTAACACATCATGTTTTCACTAACACCAACATTAAAAATGTCTTACATGTCATACAGTTTTATTATACTGTAAGTCAATGAGCTTTGTGCTCAGTACTTGTCAGGAAGACCCACAGGCCTGAAATGGCTGGGATCATTTCCCTCCCGCCCCCAACGGTTTGTCACCTGATCAGCTTCAGAGTACTCAGCACCATGACCCAGTCTCTTCTGTACCCACTCTCTGGTGTTACTAAAATGGGACTAGACGGTGAATCCACTTATCTTCAGTAAGTTTGTTTCAAAACAACATAAGAAACTGTAAAAATGAGATAAGCAGAATTAGCAGCCTTAATAAAGGATGGATTAGTAATTAAAAATACAGATGAATTTCAGTAAAAGTAGAGTGTCAAACATGATAACCTCAGCAGCCCGTTTGCCTCCTGCTCCTCTCTGTGCAGCATCGTAGTTTCCCCTGGCATGAAAGCATTTGTCTGAGTTTTTCCAGTTGGCCTCCCTCACGTCGCTGTAGGCTCGCCACATATCACGAGGTCCTGATCTGAAGTATAGAAAACAGTACTGATATAAATAATGAAAACATTCACAAATAAAATGTCAAAGTCTGAGAAATATGACAGATTCTTGTAAGGAATTTTAAACGCCATATGTCTAATCTTCAGCTGCTTTACTTGCGAAATTATACCACTCGGCATTGGTTTCCACAACTAACTTTTGTCCATGTTTACAGAATGGAAAGTTCATTTACAGCTGTGGAAAAAAGAGCAAGCTTCATGTAAAAACCAAAACATTTGAGGGGTTTTTTTCACATCATGAAAAATCTCTATTCATTCCAAAAAAAAAAAACTCTGGAGCCTTCGTCAATTTATGTGCAGTAATTTATTACTGTTAATTTATTTATTTATAGATGTTTTAATGTTTGCTTGTTTTCTAGTTCCTTCTCGGGACGTGATTTTCATAGGAGAAAGTCATGCACATGAGCACACATCTACTGGTACATGTTGGTCTTTTAGTTTGTGTGTTACACTTGTCCATATGGGATTTCTTAATAAATGTAAAAAGGATCTATTGCAGTTGTTACGTTGCCCTAAAAAGATCCAGGGGATGAGGGAAAGTAACAAAGAGTGCCCAGGTTAGAAAAAGGAGACAGGGAGGCAAAATGGTTAAATTAAATAGTTTTTATGAAAGCTTCTATTAATGACTCGACTAAAAGATCATGGATAAGCCGCTATCACCATTTGAAGAAATAAGACAAAAGTCGGTCAGTAAACTGAAAAGTAAGTCAAAAAAAGGGTTAGTCACCAAACACACTCCACTGAGCAGGAGCAAACAATCACAAAACACAGCTCACTAGCTGCATAACATAGCTAACTATGGCTCTTTGGCACTAGAGCTCACCTTTCTTTGGCCTTAAGTGCTTTTAATGCTGATGGGAATCAGCTGTACAAAAAAAAAGGTGGCACCTAAGGCAGGAGAGATATTAGGACACGCCCACACGGGCAACTTCAGGAGGAGGCCCTGCTAGGGCCGTAACAGCAGTCTAGTGCGATCTCTTCTTATGTTTCTTCTTAAGACATTTGCATGTTAGATTCATGTGATTCTGATAAATTTATTTGACAGTCATTTTCAGTGTTTAGTGTGGCTTTTGGTGGTATTTTCCATCCATCCACATTCTTCCACATTCCTGTATGTCAGAGTATTCTTTGTAGGTATTTTCGAATTAGTTTTTATTGTTTTAATAAGTTAAATCAGGTGGAGGAAGTAGTTGGTGAAAGGGAAGTCTGGTCTTTGTTTGATAAGTCCCCAGATTTGTGGTAGAAAATGGATGAATGGATGGTTGTATGGTAAAGGCAAAATTTAGATGAAAAAGCATAGCTATTACTATAAAAGTATTACAGTTTTTGAAGGAAGTTGACTCACAGAAACATGCCCATCAAAGCCTCATCAGACAAGTTACAATAATAAAATTGACCAAACTTGCAAGGTAAGGATATTTTGTCTCTATCTTTATGTTAGTCAGTTGTTGTTGTTTTTTCCCCAAGTTCACAAATAAGTTTAAGGTAATATTCGTTTTTCCTCAAAAGTCTAGGTTTTGTTTTTTTTTATTTTAATTGAATATTTTTTCATATCAAGTTTGAGTTTTTAGTTTAGTTTAGCTAAACTTAATCTATTTGTGGTGATAAAAGTCTAAAAGGAAAAAAATATATTACTCATAATGGTTCATAATCTTAAAAAGAAAAGTATACAGTTATAAGTCAGCAATGCACAAGTCAGAGGCAACTTTGACTAAAATGGTGTAGCAGACCTTAAGAGAACTGTGCACAAAGGAAGGCTCGCTTCAATGACCTGAAGCAACTTTGTAGAAAAAAGAAGAGAGGACAAAAATACTTCCACAAAAAAGTGTAATATTTCATGTGTGTTTAAATCTTAAATAGACAGTGAAAATCTTTCCAAACTGCAGAGTTTAGAGTTCATCTTTAAGGTTCACTGAAAATCGTGCTTGCAGGAACAATACTATTTTTATTCTGTTCAGAAACAAGCAGAGTCAGAGAAATGAAAGTTCAGCCACCTCAGTTGTGTATCTGAAGTTGGGGTGGTGGTGTGATTATTCAACCTGGCACTTCTTTCTGTTCTATTTAATGTTGTTCAAACCTGCACTGAATCCACAAGGGTCAACATCATATATTGTATTTAAAACTGAAAATCAATCTGCAGTTTATTTTAACAAACAACCAAACAGAGCCTGTGCTTTTTCAAACACAGGCTCTGTTTTAAGCAGTGCTAAAAGTTCAAAGCACCAGATGGCAGTAGAAGTCTACTGATTCCTGGCAGACAAATAATTCTATTCTGCTACTCAAGGACCACATTTGTCTTATCTTACATTGAAAAAAATCACACACACACACACATGTTGTGTTTTCATATCTTGTGGGGACATCTCATTGACATAATGCTTTCCCTAGCCCCTTACCCTAACCCTAACCATCAAAAATGAAGGCCTAACCCTGACCCTTACCCTTAAACTAACCATAACCTAATTGTAACCCTGACACTAAAACCACATTTTGAGTCTCAAAAATGCCTTCAAACTCATGGGGACCGGGATTTTGGTCCCCACAAGGGCTGTTGGTCCCCACAAGAATAGTAAACTTCCAATTTTTGGTCCCCACAAAGATATTAATACCCGTCCACACATACACACCTACACACACACACACAGTTATGTGTATGTATATGTTATAATAATTGAATTTTTTTCCCAAACTGGGAGCTTGAAGGTCCTACACAGTCTCTATGCTGTTCCTAGGCCTGCACTCTTCTATACAGCGATCTGGAATGCCATTCCTCTGATTTGCTGGAGCCTTTTGCCCAGTTTGGTTGCCGCTGCCCTGAGTATCCACAGGGACCACTGTTGCCTTCACCCTCCACATCTACTCCCCAGCTTCTCTCTGCCATTTGTGTATACAACCTCGCCTCTGTCAGTGCTCCTCAGGGCAGCTTTGGCTACAATGTAGCTTGCCATCACCAGTGTGTGAATGTGTGTGTGTGAATGGGTGGATGACTGAAATGTAAAGCGCTTTGGGGTCCTTAGGGACTAGTAAA
>VUQR01010164.1:62061-91221 GCA_015108515.1 Hemichromis elongatus | reverse complement strand
CACACACACACACGGACGACAGGGAAAGCAGCAGCAGAGCAGGAGACATACAAAACATAACAATAGTCCAAAACTGCACACGGACCCTGCGTCACTTAGACCCAGGTCCGTGACACAACTTTAACTAATCACATTAAAGCATTTCTTTATTGCTTTTGTGTATGACTGATTTTGTCCATATGCAACTTGATCCCTGTATGTGATATCGCTACGATACCAGACTTAACAAGCATTCCTATTGTTTAACTATTGGCCAGTACTAAGTTTATCTCTCCTATATTGTAGCTTTTAATGGCTAAATTTACTAGCAATTTAGTGAATTAGTAAATTTATTGAATTCAGTAATTTAATGGCTACAATAAAATACCCCAGACAGTGTTTTTTCCTTAATTCGTTCTGCCTTGCTCCCATTTTCAAACACAAACACTAGTGTTTCTTGCTCTACATTTCTATATCTCTCTGATCCTCTCTCTCTCTCTCTCTCACACACACACACACACACACACACACACATTACTGGCATGCTCACACACCAGCAGACAAACACCTTAACCTCAAACCACACGCTAGGTGCAGACAGGACCACACATACTGTCTCACACACAAAATGTTTGGAATGCTATAAACATTTATTTCGGTTGAAAAGAAGATTTTTGCAAGTGCGTGATGCGTACATGTAGGTGTGTTTGTGTGTGTGTGTGTAGAGGTGTGTGTGTGTGTGTGTGTGCGCATGTGTGTGCTTGTGCATGTCCTCTTTTTCTTCTGCTGAACAGGAAGGCCACCAGATCGAGAGAGATCAAACACGACCAAATATTTTGGGTGTGTTGTCCATAAAATTGGACAGGTTTATACATAAAGAGAGTTAAATCCATAGTTGAGTCATCGCTTAGCCGCAAAATGTTCCAAAAGAAGAGCAAAGTGATTTATTAATTTTCTAAATTTATGCTTTTGCTTTTTAGGGGATAGATACTTACAGAGGCAGAGTTAGGATTTGAAAGCTTTTGGGGGGGGGGGGGGGTTAATTTTAATTTATGATGATGTGATTATTGATGATTTTCTTTTGCTATAGAGTGTATATATAAAGGTGTGTGTACATGTGTGTCTGTTCATGTTTGTCCTGTGTGGTTAACAGACCTCCCAGATAGCCCATCAGACAGAATGTGGTAAAGCAAAGATGCACAGACGCAGATAGCAAGCTGCAGTTCGAATGATATGGTCAAACTCACTCCTTTCTTCTTGCAAAATCTTCCCTCTTCTGTTAGTACTTTCCCTGTATAAGTCTATATTAATCTTCCTCTGTTACCACCTTAGTAGATCTTTAAAACAGTCTTCCTATACAGCCTTTATCACTCAGACATGATTGAGAAAGGCCTTTACAAACCTGACAATGACAGCCTTTGCGTTTGAAGCATGCTTTTTAAAAATATAATCATTTCAATTTTGATAGTTGATGCTGCTGTAGTCTGTTAACAAAGAGCCAGCATTTACCCTCAGATTCATGAAGACCACAACTATTTTACATGTAATTTTCAGAAAAAAGGAATTGTCTTATAATTGAGTAAATACAGAGTCTCATAATGGAAAATGTGGCAGAGCGATAGACAACAATTGCCAGTATTGTAGCACAACAGGGAGGGATCCAAATGGATAACATGCACAGTCAGATGGGTTATAGAGACCCTCAAACAGCATCTCACAGAGAAAAGTGCCAGCGCCCTGAAGCAGGGAGTTGTCCAGGCTTCTCAAAACCCAACCCAGATATTTCCTGGTTCTGACACCAGCTTGGCTCTCAGATCCCTCCTGAAGCAGAGAGAAACAAGAAAAGAATTACTCCAACTGTGTTCGAGTGAAAAGGAATGAATTTCAAGGTCTAGTGACGCAGACTGTTGAATGTCAGTTGGGGAAAAAAATGACATATATTTGTGAGTCCCCAAAAAAACACACTTTATATCACAGTTGTTTGAAATATAACATTTCACAGCTGGTTTTGACGCTGATAATGAACAAATTTTCATTCTGGGTTTCAGTCCAATAAAACAGTGACAATGGATCTTGTGAAGTATTTCATAACAAGAGGGAGGTTTTTTAGCAAGCAATAAACTAAAGTGCATTCACAGTAAATTAGAAGAGAAAAAAATAATCACATCACTGAAGGAATGTAAAACAGTTTCTGCATCGCTGCCACAGTGAGACATCTTAATCTTTGAACTACGAGCATGTGCGTTCATCTCTGACACTGACTGGGCGAACGTGCCGGTTTTAGTTTCCATAGCAGTGGTAAGGGCCCCACAGAGCACTGGCCCTGGAAGTGGCGCAAACACAAACCACAGTATAAGCGTGTGTGTGTGTGCACGTGCGCATGTGTGTGTGTCTGTGTGCATGTGTGACTTTGTATGTTCTGCAGTACCCACCTCTAAACTCAGAGGGAGGCTTCAAACACACACACAAACACACCCATACATGTACACTCACACAGACTCTCTCGCCTTGGCTCTGTTCTCTCTCTGGGTGGTCTGTGCTACAAATGTTTATGATCTAAACCAAGCTAATCCAACTGGCTTGTTTCAGTGAACTGAGAATGATTTACAAGATGCTGCAACAGAGCCAAGGAGGGAGAGGAAATCAGAGGAAATCTTAGGGCTCCATTTCAAGTCACTCAACGATTAGACCTGCACGACTGTCTCCATGTCTGTTTGCATGCGTATCCCCATCTGGTTCTGTCTCGGAGTTGTGGCATTCTGTTTTGGACCTTTTTCATTTTGCCTTCCCCTAACCGCTCAGTCGGATGTCTTCATTTCTGACAAATAAAGCGTACTTTGACAATATGCAAAATACATACGCTCAGGGAATTATAAAATTTATATGTGATTCCTTTTTACCTCATTTTTCAATTCTGTTTTCTTCTCCCCCGTTTTCTCCACATATATCAAAGAAGCCAAAATGTGATAAACAGTGTCTCTCTGTAAGGCTCCTCCTTACAATGAATGTGCTAAATGTAGAGAGAGATTGTTCAATAGCATTGTTTCTTTGTGTATGGAAGGATATCCTTATGGCAGCATATAATGACAAAGCCTATTGCAAACCTTTCTGCAAGGATTCCAGAGTTTGCTGAAAAGCTTCCTTTTTTATATTCAGTCAAAGCTGCAATAAAAAAAGAGATAAAAGATTAAAATGAAAGTTATAAAGATCATTCATAACCTTGAAAAGCAATTATATTATAAAGAAAAACTAATATGAATGTAGAAGTATGGAAAGCATAAGCAAGAAACATTGATGTCTGAGGGGAGGAGGAAAGGAGCCGAGCCGTGTAAAATCTTTGTACTTAATTAAATGTTTAAGTAATATGGAACTTAGCATACAACACATGCACATCTCACAAGCTGGCCAATCGCATTGTCTGAGCTATCATTTAGAATTAGCCAAGAAGTTAGCCATTGTTATTAAAAACTAAAATGCTTACCATTTATTCCAGAAGAGATTTTTATGTAAACAAACACTTTTTTGTTTTCCCACTACATTCCAAAGCTTTTACATCACAACATTATTATGATTCAGTAACAACACCAGCACAAGGCTATCATCCAGTATAGCTGAAAACTCAAGTAATGTGCAGCTGACATCACACAAAAAATACCAAAAACCTCTGTACTAACCCCATTTATTATTATTATTATTATTATTATTATTATTATTATTATTATTATTATTATTATTATTATTATTATTATTATTATTATTATTTTAAAAACAAACAAACAAACAAAAAACAAATTTGATATCCTTTTAGACATGTTTGCTATCTTGCTGAGCTTTTCTTGTAACTGGCCAAGGTCTCTAATAGCCCCCACATTTCAGCTCCCTGTGGTTAACCAGCTAAGTTAAGTAATCTCTGTGGTCTTTATTTGACTTTTACTGTGGCCTTTTTATTTTTTCCCCAGATTCATTTATATGAAGTGAGAAAGATGCCACCTGCATACTGACAACACCTTGCAGACTTGAGAAGATGAAGATGATGAACAGAAATGTCAGTGAAAGGACTGATTCTTGTACAGTGCTTTTCTACTCTCCTGGAGTACGCACTCTAAACAACATGCTGCATTGACACAAGCACTGTTGTCTATACTTTTCAGTACTTTCTAACTAACATTCATACACTGATGGATGCGTCGGAAAGCAAGTGGTAGTTAGTATCTTGCCCAAGGATATTTGGCATGCAGACTGGGGGAATGAACAGGGTTTGAACCACCAACCTTCCGATCAGTGGCTGACCTGCTCCAGCCACCCCACTATGTTTTATAAGATAAATAGCATACGAGTTTGTTCTTTTGTTATTTGTCTACATGGCAAATCTGCACCTCTTATCTGACTTAGACCTCAGCTGATGTTTAGCAATACTCAGCCAAGACAATGAAAAATCACAGACAGCAATGCAGCTGGACACCCACTTTTTCAGCAATCACCATTCACGGTGGAGAAATTGCATTCAATAGTTTCAGTATTATGTGTTTGGGTAACAACAGGCAGTCAGGCTTCTTTGTCTCTTTGTTGTTTTCTTTTTCTCTCCTTCTTCCCTCCCTTCTCGTGCTTGCTTGGCTTTGAGCAGGCAGTAACGAGCAGTCAAGCTCATCTCCTGGCCAGAGCAAACAAAACCAGAGCCACATTCCCCAAGCTCAATTTGCTGTTACGTCTCAGCTCTGTGAATTGGGATTTTTCTAAGCTTTAAGTCTAAAGGAGTAGCGTGTTTGGTAGTAGGTGTTTGGCTTCTGGTCGCTAATCTGCTCACATTTTTACTATGTGTGAACATCTGTAATTCCTTGTACCATAGCTTTAAAAAATAATCTTCTTTATCTGTTTGAAAATGGTAATTTATAACAATTATCATCATCATTACTCTGAAAATTAATTTAGTATAAATCATAGTTTGTTCTTCTCAACAACACCCATTTCTCCTTTTCCTCTTGTCTTTAAAAAAAAAAACTTCGGTCTATGACAAATCATCGTCTAGTTTTTCTCCTATTCTCTGATCGGAACCATATTGCAGAGGAAGTAGTTTCCCGCACGGACGTATTTCACCAAAGGCACCCAGATGTCATCATTACGCTAGCTGCTTAGCGTCTTGTGTAATTGCTGGCAGATTATTTGGCGACAAATCTAATTTCTGTCGTTTAATTGTATTTAAGTTACCTGTCGGTTTTCAGAAACGTGTCCGACTGGTTGTAATCTATCTCTGTAGCAGCGGCATCGTTTACTACTCGCTGCTAGTCCTTAGCAGAGTGCTAACAACACTGACAGCAAGTAAGTTACATGCGTCTAGCACCGCTGTCATTTCCAGGCAGCCGAACAGCAGGGGTCAGAGGAGTAGGTAAAGTTATATATTTCAATGTTTCAGCTTTGAACATCTTAATTTAATCTAATTTTTTAAAGCATGGGTGTGCACTCGGTCAACAGGCTATGTCCTGAGCACACATGCCGGTTTGGCATGTGTAACTGTGTAACTACAGCGATGATGTGGTAGGAATACAATTAGATAGATAGACTTTTATTTCGATGCAAATATAATTGAAATAACAAGATAAATGAATGTGGTAATAAACGTTCAGGATTGATGCGGAGTGTGTTATAAGTGTGTGTGCAGCACGCCTATCCGATGTCTCTGCTTGGCAACTATAACATACAGTACACTCGTGTTCCTCTGTTATTTAGAGCAGGCGCTGTGTGAAGCACATGCTGTACTGAGAATAAGAAAGCTGTGACTGTAGGAGTCAAATAACAGCGCGATTTTAGATCACATATTTCATCATGTTAAACACAATATGCAGATCTCCTATTTTTCCTCACTATCAGCACATTATCGCTCATTGTGGTGCATAATGACAACCACAGGTGCCGTTACTATAAAGCACAGGCATCATTGTTTACTTACATTGAGGCACAGTTTTGCAAACAAAACCATGATGCACTGGTATCATGGTGTTGAGGGTTGACACCACCGCATGCTTGGAAACAAAATGAGACTAGGAGTATAGGCTCAAATTGTGGTCATAAATATTTTGTAATTGTAAATCATACTGCAGAGTTGTGAACTGAATTTTGTAACCTTGTAAACCAAAATATCTGAAAATTGTATGTTTATGCATCTATAGATGAGAGTTACAGCTTTATATTTTAAGGTAAAGACCCTAAAATAATACTGATTTATGTGTGACTTATTGAAGTGTGAATCTATTCAGGGACCAGAAGCACCACCATGTTAATGCAATAGTAATTACATATCATTACATTCTGGGATGTTTTATGTTGCATCAACAGCCTTTTAACCAGCTGGTTAAAGTAATAATTATATAATTTACATCCACTGTTTTCCCTGGCATTTAGAGAATAGCTAGTGGTCCTCAGTGGAGTTGACTCTCCCTCTCAGAGATGCCTAGTCTTATCTCATTGTCGTGTGCACTAGGGAATGTAAATGCATGGCATTGCTATAGCAACAACCTTGGGTTAAGACATTTTTATATTGTGTAAAATTTATACCAGTATTATTGTGGTTGATTTGATATGGCACAGCCCTAGTTGCCAGCACGATCATGACATTCAGAAATATTAGAAGCTAACTCCTGTGCTCACCCATCAGCAAGGAGTTTCTCATTTGTGACACAGACCTTTAAGCCAATACTGTGAAAGACAGAAAAACACAGTTCATGATGATGATGATAGTATTTTAGGGAATTCACCGTTTCAGACTTTTGACTAGGGATACACTGATCAATAACAATAGCTTTGTAAAACAAAATCCGTCTAGTATCAATGTTCAGTCACACAGCCTTGAGAGAAAATGAATCATAGAGAGCTTTTCAGTTGTGTCAATTCACTTGACCACAAATTGCAGTTTCACAAACTGCTAAACATCTGAAGCAGGTGTGGAATGCGTCTAAACTGCTATACTTCTGGCATTAGCTTTGTGTGTGCTAGCCAGCTGGGGCCTTTCCGTGTGGAGTTTTCATGTTCTCTGTGTTCCTCCCACAGTCTGAAGATATTCATGGGGTTAGCTTAATTGGTGTTTGTAAATTGACTATAGGTGTGAATGTGAGCATTATTGATTGTCTCTCTGTGTTAGCCTTCTGTTATACTGGCCACCTGTCCAAGGTTTAACCTGCCTTCTGTCCTGTGACAGTTGGGGTAGGCTCCAGTGAAAGTGAAAGAAAAATAGATGGATGTATTCATACTTTAAATCATATTCTTCCAGGAAAACCAAGTATCCATTGAACATATTAAGGTTTAAGTGATTTGAATGAATGGCATCCTATGGATAGATTAAAAAGACACAAGGAGTGATGGAGCCCCATTTGTTTGTGTTGGAGCCCAGAAAATGTCAATTTGCAATCTTAGCTGGTGTGAGCTAAGACTTTTTGAATAAGGTAAACAGAGTGAGGGAGTGTTGAAGACTGGTTGGAGTATATAGCTGAGGCATACAGCATTATCAGTATGTTATATGTGTACATTATACACATTTTAATTAAAATGAACAAAAATGTAGCATTAAATGCATTTAAAAACGAATAATTAAAGTAATACAAGACTGAATTTAATGCTGTATTAATTTGTTGAAATGCTAAGTCTACACCTGTGGTCTGTACTGTATGCTATACGTTTTCAGTTACAATGTCCGCTCCTCTCTTAGCCATCTGTAGCAGACATGGAGCTCCAAGCGGTGCTGATGGCGGCGTGTGGGGGTTCTCGTATGACTGATCTGACATACAACACCCCCAAAGCTATGCTGCCTGTTGGCAACAAGCCCCTTATGTGGTATCCCCTTAACCTGCTGGAGAAGGTGGGCTTTGAAGGTGAGAGTTAGCAATAAATATAATGCTACTTTATCTCTATGTTCAGCTATTATTTTAGCTGATACTGAATATTACAAATATTATTCAGAGGTCTAGGTGTCTGTAATGTGTGAAAATAATTGTTGCTTTATAGATCATCTTAAGATAAAATCAGGTCTGATATTGTTTCTTACAGCTCACATTAACTGTACTTGTTGCATGTAAGCTGTGTGTAAGTGGTAGTGGGGCAGAAGTCTTAAAGTTGGGGATAAGTCATTCTTGGTTTCCACATAAAATGTAAAGAAGCAAAAATCCTGCCAGTAAGTTTATGTGGCCCACTTGGAAAGTCTGGAACAAAAAGTGGAAACTCAGACTTATAAGAAAAATAGGTTCACCTCCTATTATAACTGAGGACTCCTTTTTTTAATGTTAATACTGTCAGGATTAAATTAAATACACAAAAACTAATGTAAAAACTGTGAGCACTCTTAAAGGGAGATTATTTGTGCAGTGACATAATAAGGAGAGAATGTCAGAGGAGGTCATAAAAATGATTTTATGATTACAATCATGTTAACTGTGACTTAAAAAAATTGTAATTGTTTCATTACTGGTTCATTATTTGGACTGTCAAAGCCAAACAGAATCCAAGGAAGTGCAAACTCTAGCTGCGTGTTAAACAAAGTATCTCTCTGTTTATGATGCACAAGTAGTTGTTGACTAACTTCTGGGTCTCTAAATTCTGAGAAGTAAACGTTCAAAGAAACAACAAGTTACTTTTAGTTAAATGCTTTTCAAACTCTAAATATGTAAACGTGAAACCAGTTGTTGTGCTTTATTCTCTTTAGTGTCACTGAAAGGTTTGCTGTTTTTTTGGCTGAAAATCCTGGCTTAGATCTCTAATTAACAGCATTAAACAAATTTTATATTGAGTAGGATTTTGTTCTGGTCTGTTTTAGTCGTACTTCCATCAGCTTGTCACGTCAGGTGTGCATTTCCTGACTATTTTTTTTTATAGTCAAGTTTTCTGATTCTTGTGCAGCAGCATACAGTGGGGCTCAGAAAGCCTGACCTTTAAAAGTATTTATTTATTTATTTTTGACAATATGCTGTTCATTACAAAAGCTTGCACTAGGTCACATAAAAGTTGCTTTCTATACATAATCATTCTGTGTGGCCAGCAATTTACAGTGTGCATTTTCCTAGCCAAATCTGTGCAATTAGGTTTTACTAGGCTGACACAGCTAGAGTGAGCAAATGCCCGGTATAAACCATTTAATGCAGACAAGGCTAATTAATCTAGATGGATTCTACAACATTTTAGATTCGTAAAGTGGTCTCGTAGTGTTCCTACCAACTTTATAAAAAACAGAAAAGTGGCTTATTTGAAGCTCACAACATATTATAGTCATGTAATCATCTAATGTGGCTTGTCTACTTTTTTATGAGGGTAAGATAATCAAAGGGATACTTTTGTAAACTGTTTTCAGAGGTGATAGTGATCACTACCAAAGAGGTCCAGAAGATGATGAGCACAGATCTTAAAATAAAGGATGTGAAGATGAAACTGGATGTGGTTTCTATCCAGGAAGATGGCGACATGGGTACCGCTGATGCTCTCAGGCACATCCAGCCAAAGATCAAGGTGTGTGTGTGGGGGGGTGGGTGTGGGTGTGTGTGTGGGGGGGTGGGTGGGTGTGTGTGTGTGTTTGGTTTTTGAGCATATTTACTCCAAATCTCTTGGACTTTTATTTGCTATGTATGGAAAATACAAGCATGAATTAAAATCGCAATTAATGAAATGGTTACACTAAAGGCTTCAGTCACACAGGTCTGGAGACCAGTCTAAAAATTGAAAGAACATTCGCCTTCAAAATAAAAGCTGCATGTTTTAAAATGTTTTGTTTGCAGCGATAAGGCACAAATATGTATACATTTTTACTTTGGAGGTGAAAAGCCTACGTTTCAATCGTATTTTTCAGTTTCACTGTCGCTCAGCAGCTAGAAGGGCTAGTGTTCGCAAACAAGTCATTGTCTAAAATTATGGGCAACCGCCTCAACCTTGGTATAGCACCCATTTGCAAGCGATTCCCAGCAACCTCTAGCAAACATTTCCCAAATGGTGGTAGAATAAACTATTTTTCCCTAGCAACTGGTTACTAGGGGTTCTCCAACCAGTTTCTAGTCCTGCATCCACACTTGTTCCAGTGTCTACATTACTCTAGAACACTATTTGCAATGTCATTTGAACAACATATTATGATTAAATTGTTTAGTTGCAGAAAACATTGGTTTCTGCTTTATTATGCAGTGCTGGTAAAGAGTTAATCCATGTTGTGCTCTCTAATACCATTCTCCATTGCTCTGATTGCCAGTATTTTTGAAGGGAGTTTCTCTCTTCTGTTTAATGTCACAGTCATACAGAAACTTTGCAGAAAGGTTTTAGGTAAGGTAAAAGCTTGTCAAAGATTTTGCTGGGGAAGTTTAGGTGGACATTCACACCGCTGGGCTGACTGCCGATTCATGCCTTTTCTTCCTTTAAATGGCCAAGGCCGCTGAGGTGCCTCATTGCACATTCGTAAAATACACACAAACAGTCACAGACACACACGTGTACATATGCTGTCTTGGTATCCATGACCCCCAACTGCAATTTCCATACCCCCCTCTATATCCTGCCTGCTGATCCCTCCATCCCTCCCTTCATCCGATTCACTCTAAACAGATGAGGTCATGTTTAAGACTCAAACTCCCTGTGCTGCCAGTTTACCCAGTGCACCATTTATTCTCATGCAGCAGTCATGCACATCTGTGCAACATTTGTGTTTGGGTATGTTAGGGTGTATGGCGACCCTGTGTATATGCCATTGTACTGACTGGCCTCTTGTGTCCATGAAGACATGTTTATATGAGCTTAGGGTTAGTTTGGGGTGAGGGTTGACTGTTGATGTGTTTCAAAAGCAGCTTCTCTTGTTTATTGTTTCACTATCAAAGAATCGTATGCCACTGGCTTAGTTAGAAATGCCACTTTTAGGAATCACAATTAATTTAGACTCAATAAATCTTAAATGAAGGAGATACTGTGAATGCTTTCGAGTACTTGGCTCATTGTGATTCATGCGTATATCTATATGTAAGGTTTTATGGTTGTTTTCAGGCTTTCAGGCAATACATATTTACAGTAATGCTATATGAAATCAGCATGGTAAATAGTGCTGATCAACGTTACTGTCTGACTCAAACATTTACAAGAAAAGGCACATTTCTGGCAGTTACAGAAATACAGTCCAAACATTTTGTCATACAAAATTAACTTTTGCATCCAATCACATCTTCATTTAATCAAGACAAGTTTTTGTTGGTATATTTTTTTAATTATGTTATAATCTCAACCAAGTGTTGGTAGGTGATTGGCCAGAAGATCATGAATTTTTTCCTCTGGCAGAATCACAGCCCTCGATCTGGATTGTGATTCTGGTCACCGGTTTGATCTCTCGCTCCCCCTTTTGGGCAAATTCCCAAAGAGTGTGAGTGTGTGTGTATGCAGGTGGGTGAATGTGTTTGCTTGATACTTACGTATACGGGTTTAGCTTGTTGTGAAAAGCTATATTATTAGAAAAGTCAACTAATTTCACAATACCAGAACCAATTAATTATCAACATATAGAAAAGAGAAACATAATCGCCCGCTCTTAATCTGAAAGGAAAGAAAAACCACAGGATCCCAGTTTTTCCAGGAATTTCCATTCCCAACACTCAGCATCGTTACATGCTACATTCCTACTGGATGATAAGTAGATGTAGAGCGTAGTAGGGTTGTCAAAAAAATCGATTCTCAGATACTAAAAATGACTATCAAATCACTTATTTGCATCAGTATCAATACCACCAATGCAGCCTTTGCCTCCTCTAGTTGACACACTTCACGCAGCACCTCTCCTCATTAGCAGCTAAAGTATTTGACATTCACAACACTGGACAAGTTTTTTTTAGATTAATTTTGGGGCTTTTTAGCCTTTATTCGTGGCAGGACACGCAGGAAATGGCACATAGTGGAGTCTGTAGAAGCCCTTAGGCATATGGTTTGACTGTTCTGAGTTGTACTAGCACCCCGAGAGTGAACTAGTCTTTATAAAGAATAAAGTAATATACACTCATAAACAGTAACCTGACTGACACACATATTAACATTAGTTATTTAACTATAACAGTTCCTACATTTGCCATGTGTTATTAAGGAAGTTTGTATTGTTCTTCTCTTTATGAAAAGATGTGGGGGTTTTTCATGCATTTCAGTAAGTTTGAAATTCTTGCATTTTGACAACCCCAACAGGCCATAGTTCCAGTTACAATGTGAGTTGTGTTTGTAGCTACTTAAACTTTGTCCCAGGTCAGGTCAAAAACAGTCATCTTGAAACTTCTATCACAATCTGATATAAGACCTTTGTTTTCGAGCCTCGATCAACAATATCACTACAATTAATACCACACTTGACATATTGCACAGATATTCAAATGGGTTAAAAATCTAGTGATTTCAAAGGTATGTGATTCTGTGGGTGTTATTGTCCTTAAAGAGAGTGCTCCCCTCAGGATAGAAATGTTGATCATTGCAAACAACTTTACGTTCAAGTTGCCAGCAAATTACTCCTTACAGTGTGGCAAAGGCACTAAATGCTCTCACTGTAATTACCCTCACTGGGGGGTTTTCTTTATTTTGTGTTCGTCTTTACAATAAAAGATAAAAATGTTCTTTCTGACATTTATTCTTGACAACATGATCAGTCAACTTTTAGTTCTTTTGGTCAAATGGCTTTAATCGTTTTTGTTTTTTCCCCTTTGAATTGTTGTTAAAGATTCTAGTTATTTTCTTAGCTAGATTAGTCTTTTTAATAGATGCTTGGAATTACCACATGTACAAATATTCACACACTTAGGCAGAACTAGCTTCAGCATGCTCTCATTGAGAATCATTGAGTTTCTAATCCTTTGAGCAGCCAGCTGGATGAGAGGCATTGAGTTACACACACTCACACACTGCAAGGTGATGAGTGAAGAACTGTAACCACGGCCTGCCAAATCCCCGCACAGAGATCACTCAATCTGTCAAACCGAAGCCTGCGCACAGTATAGACACTCATACATCTTGATGCAAACACCCTTCCATGAGGGGATTTGGTGTAACCGATCAAACAAAATAGTTACAGGAATCGGTGTGTGCTCTGGGTGAGCACAGTCGGCCATTTCTCTTGAACACTGAAAGGAGAGATTACAGGGAACATTTTTTATTTTGTTCACTCTGCAAACAGTGAGGTTACACAAAAGTGGACGGATATGCTGATTAATGCTGAGTTCTTTCACAATAAGCCAAACTAGTGAAAGGAGTACTTTGCATGCACGTTTTGCTTTGTACGCCGAAAGCCTCTTTGACATTTTTATTATCGTTGAGGCTTAATCACCCGGTATAATGAGTGCCGATCAACTAAAACAACTATATATACATTGGAGTTTGTGATTCAAGGCTTCACCTTTGTT
Organism: Hemichromis elongatus; assembly: GCA_015108515.1. Taxonomy (NCBI): domain Eukaryota; kingdom Metazoa; phylum Chordata; class Actinopteri; order Cichliformes; family Cichlidae; genus Hemichromis; species Hemichromis elongatus. The sequence continues at coordinate 77,869 of VUQR01010164.1, read as the reverse complement.
CCACATCTGTTAGTCAGCCTGTAAGACTCGACACAAAAGGTGAAGAAAGAGAGGAGTGAGAGATGGGGCTGAGGCTTTTCATGAAAGCGACACAGCAAACATACTTAGTCTTTTTTTTTTTTATTTCTTTCCCTCTTTCAACAATCTTGCTCCACACCCCTGCTTCATGTGCATTTTCTCTTTCTTTTCACTGAACTGCAATGTTGAAACTTCATAATCTCAAGAAGACCAGGCAAGATTTGTACATGTTAAAAATGACCCAGATTACTTTTAGCTCAGGGTGAAATGGAAAATATTCAGTGTTTTGTTTTGCAGGGTTTTTTTTGTTTGTTTGTTTTTTAATGATGAACATATCAGTCAAGGTGGTGTTTCCTTCAAACCTTCAATGACTTGAAGACCAGTGTCACACAGCAAGTCATTTCAAGTTATTAGCTTCAAAAATCCTACAATCCTACAAATAGGCTGTTTTGTATTGGAATTGTGTGTAAAAAGTCTGACAGGCATGCAGGTGTGGGAAAAAAAGAGTTGTCAGTTTTCATACTGCAGTATACCAACAAGTGCACTGTCGCTCAGAACATGCACTGATGCTGAATATATTTGTTATATGGAAATAGTAAAATAATACTATTTTACCTCCGACACACAGCTAAGCGCTGCTCTGAGTCGATCGGTTCTTTGAAATATGCTGAAATATTTACAAAAGCAGTCGTGATACAGCTTCAACTCCTGAATCAAACCATGAAATTCTCCCTGCTGCTGTCTTCTCATGAGAATTGGATGAAGCCAGTTTCATACTTTCTTTGTTTATTATCTACATAGCTTTCTTTATGTGTGACATTGCTGAATTTTGTAACTTGTAAATAACAGAGTCATGAATGCCAGCCTTTACTGGTGGAGCCATACCGCATACAACAAAGAAAGTGTCCTTGAAACGGGTCAGGATTGTGCAAGCACTAGTTTTGGATTGAAGTCAGTTACCACTAGGACAAACACGCATCTGTGTGTGATTGCTTGTGTACCAGTGTGTGTGTGTGGTCCTGACCTGTCCAGTGATCCTGGCTGTTGAAAGGCCAAAGTGTCTTTGCCTCTCCAGCTGACTCCACTCGGCTGTCGCCTCTGAGTGTACGCCTGCCTGCCTGTCTGCGTGCGTGCGTGCATGTGTGAACGAAGCAAGCACGCCTTTGTCCATTTAATGTGTGTGGCTGTGTGAGAGTGCTCTGTTTCTGAACATGTGTGCGAGCTTATCAGTCTGTGATAGAGCGAGGAGAGAGCTGAAAGGTCTCAGAGTCTCAGGAGTCAGGAGATCTCTTGCAGGCACCTTCAACTTTACTGTGGCAGCTTCCTGTCGCCAGGTCCAGATTAGAGTTGCATGTAAATCTAGTTCAACTTGACCCTTGATCTCACTGATCCAGCATATTCTACATACTTTTATTCTTTTTTTTTTAACCAAATAATATATTATATTTATTCTATATAAATACTTTAAACAAAACTTCACACTAATCTTTCCTTTTCTTTCTTTTGTTTGACAGTGTCTGTGGATTCTTTGCTCGTGTGTTTTTCTTCCTCATCCCCTGTCTCACTCTGTGTTCTCCTTCACAAACAGAGCAATAACGTCTCTGTCGTTAAGACTGCTGGTGCTAATGGTGGGATTAGTCCCTATGCTGACAGCCTTCATCTCTGGACAGACAGATGGATACCGCACACAGACACAAATGTGGCTGCACCCACATGCAAACACACATTCAGACAGTGGAGAGCAGTTCAAATGACAGGTACTGGTTTTGCTCTCGCCGTAAGAGCAAGTGATACATCAACTGGAATTCACAGCTGCATATTTATTTGTGTTTCCAAACGTGTATTGATTTACACCGGGGTTAGATAGTAGGGATACTGATACTAGTTTTAGATAGTCATCTTCTTCTCGCTCGAGAGGAAAATTCTAAAATAAGACTGCTTTTCTCCAAAAAAATAAAAAAATGTGGGCTTTGTTTTAAGCTCAAGTGCATTTTGTTGAACGCTAGCTGGTTTTCTCTGCCTGCGTGTAACGTTAGAGCGGTGTTGTATGGGGATCAGTTTACAGAAATGTACCGAAAACCAGCCAGCCAGGGTAAAATGGAGAGGAATAAGGGATAATGTGATATTGTGTCGCTGAATGCAATGAGTGCAGCATGAATATTTTTTTAAAAGAAGGGAAAAAATGACTGAAATATGGGCAAGACGTAACATGTGGATGTAAACACAGGGTGGAGTTAATCTTCCTTTATTTAAGGCAGGTTTTTCAGAGAGATAACTGTGTACACACACTGAAAACGAAACAGGACAGATGTCTAATTTGTCAGGCGTTTTCGAGCACTTCAAACAAAAAATAGAAAATTGCGAGATTGCAAAAGATTTAAACAAATGTCCCAATCACGTGTAATTTCTCTTTTATACAAATTCAAAGCATTTAAACAGAAGTAGCTGCATCTGTTGATGTAAAACTACTCATTTGCACTAATTAGAGAGAGTAAAACTAGCATAAGTGGCTTACTGGAAGAGCAGTAGACTTGTTGCATAAGATTTAATTGAAATGTATAGACTGTGACATAGTGTAACTTATTACCAGCAATGTTAAAGACCCATAGAAAGCATTTATTTGTTACGCCAGAAATAATATTCAATGTATATAATCACAATACAGACTGAGCAGTTCTGTTTTTGTTACAGTTCCTGATTTTACTTTTTGTAGTTTGATCAGCTGTTGATACTTCTTTTTTGGTGTCGTTTCGCTCTACTGTGGGCTCTTAGGAGAAAAAGAAAGCCCCAAGGTTTTTGGGACTTCATTAGTCTTAGAAGTGTCACAAATAAATACAAAAGTAATTGACGGAGTGACGATGATGTATTTAAGAATTGAATTGTCAGCTTAGATCCAACATCCAACGATCTTGTTCTTCATCGTCCTGTTCTGTCGAGCGTTGCACTGTCTTGTCTTGTTTATTTTTGAAATTTTTTGCGCACTCCTCTTTTACGTAGTCCTGTGTTTGTCCATAATATGTCATGTGTAGCACCAGGGTCTTGGAGGAGCGCTGTCTCGTTTTCACTCTGTACTGTACCACTGTACATGGTTGAAATGACAATAAAAGCCACTTGACTTGACTTGAACAAGCCGACGGTCTGCACAGAGTGAAATGACAGAAAAATATAGTTGCACTCACTGTTTATGGATTCTGTCTGTCAGACCTGAATGAATGGAGAAAGGAAGCGAACAAAGAAAAAACAGGTACTCTGGGATTTGTGTAACTCACTGTTGTGTTCTTGGCTTACAGCGTAAAGTGTCTGGAGATAACTTTTCAAAAGTTGCTGAGTAATTTCTTTGCACCACCTCTACACTTTTTACTAGATCAGCAGCTGAACTTTTTTGTCTGACATCTGGTTCAGCTTTGTTTCCACAAGGACAAATGCAGGAACTCTTCACCACCTTATGACACGTTACCTTCATTCACTTTCCATTCAGGCTCCTTCCTATGTTTATTTTATTTATGCTTTTTGGTTTGCTTTTTGTTTTTACCATTTAACTGAGCTACTCAAGTAGAATATTTTTTACCTTTGTAAGCTGTCATTTCTCAGCTATCGGGATAAATAGAGCGTTACTTGAATTGAACTGAACTGAATACTGAGAATCCTGAAAGCTTTGTCTACCCAGACTTGCATATTTGCATTACTGATTCTGCTGCGAGTAGAAGGAAGACAATTCACACTTTAAAAAACATTGAATTTAAGAAGCTAAGAATGTGAATAATATAGGCATTCACAAAAACAAACACATACCTACAGGATAATAAGGCAACTCGTACTGTTTTCATATTAAAACACAATGTCAAACAACAAAATGAGAAGAGAAATGACACATTCTCAAACAGAGATGTGAATAACAGCAGGATTCATTACTCACTACTCTCTGTAATCAGAGTTTAAGTCACTTTAACAAAGGGCCAACAAGCACATGTGCAGAAATAGTTTGTATACAATAGTCTAAATGCTTCACCCTGCCAACTGTATTTCAGCCATTTCTGTGTCTGTTACAGAGTTTTGTGTGTGTGCCTGCAAGTTCTTGTCAAAAGCCTCTTTATACTTAGCAAAGTAACCCTAGTCTTACCAAACCACATCAGATTCATTATGTTAGACATTCTGTCGAGTCTTACCGTTACACTGTCAAGTAAATACATCAGCACGAATAGATGACTGTCATTCTCTTTCAAACCTTTTTTTTTTAAGACCGACATCCTGGTGTTGAGTTGTGACTTGATAACAGACGTGGCGCTTCACGAGGTGGTCGATCTGTTCCGGGCCCACAACGCGACACTGGCCATGCTAATGAGCAAAGCCCACGAATTCACAGAGACCGTCCCAGGCCAGAAGGGCAAGAAAAAGACGGGTAAACAGAAAATAAATACTAGAAAATTAGACCATTTTACATCTGCTGTTTAGTTAATGTATTTTTTTTTTCTTTTCGCTGCAGTGGTTTAACTGGACTTTTTTTTTTTTGTATTAATAGTATATGTTGTGCATTTTTCCCTAGCTGAGCAGAGAGACTTTGTTGGTGTTGATCAGTCAGAGAAACGTCTGCTGTTCATGGCCAATGAGGCAGATCTTGAGGACGGACTATCAATCAGGAAATCCATTATGAGGAAGTAAGTCTAACATTGCTTATTTATATGTTCACGTGAGCCATTAGAAATTATACATACATGTGAAAAACTGCTCATTTCTGATTGGATATCCACTTTCATTCAATCATTTCACTGTTGAATCTTTGTTTTTGTTCACTTCAAACTGGTTCGATGCGGTCTCTGTCTTCTTAAAGGCTCCTGATTCTTCTGTTTTAGTGGAATGACAGCTGTCCACAGCACGGTTTGCTAACCAAAGCAAATCAGTGTTCGTTCTATAAGTTGCCGAGCATGTGCGGCACGTGTTCTCGTGCAGGTTCTTTTTCCTCCATGCGTGGATCAGTGTTTGGAGGCTTGCCTGATGGTGACGTGTTCTGGACATCTGTAGGTTCTTAGCTCTGGCAGAGCAGATGTTTAAGTTTCTAATCAGAGTCGGTGTGTTTTAGGGTGAAAGTTCTGTGGTGGCTGTGTGGGATTTTTGTTACAGGAAGAGCATTCTAGGTAGGTTTTTGTTTCGAACTCCTAAAATGCATGTATGTGTGAGAGCGGGTGTTTTGGGAGCTCGTAAATACTTCATGGAGCCAAAGACACAGTAAATTCTGGCCAATAAGAGGGGGGCCAGAGCAGCTGCTCGCATGCTTCTCTGCACAGGGAAACTCTTGAGGCGCACACTGACATATATACACACACACATTCTGTCTTATTTCATAAACTCAGAAATGCTTATATGAACGCATAACACAACCTCGAGGCGGACATTGATGGAGAGAAAACAGTCACACATTGTCACAGTGTTATGGAAACCTATTGAGCCCACAGCTAAACATTTACAGCTTACACTGAAAGACTTCCAACACTGAAAGCACCTCTGATCATTTATACGCTCGCATGTCACACACCCACGCAAAATTATTTTTTGCCTGAGGTAGTAAGCAGAGTAAATGCCAGAGTATGGATTCCTGTTTCCCACCTGTAGCTACCTGACTGTTTTCAACAGCAGTATCACCCGCAGAGTAGTCACAGCTTATGCGTACTATACATACAGGTTATGAAGCGTCTTCGTGTTAAATTTCTACACACTAACATTTCACACCTGCAGTATCTTTTGCAATTGGTTCTTTTTAGTTTCTGTGGATCATTAGTGAAAAGAAAAATAAATCTGTGTGTGCGACCTCCTGAATTTCTTCATTGACTGCCGTCCGTTTGAGTTTATTTTCCCACTTCATACAACCAGTTGTTGTTGTGTGCATCCCTCCACACAACCAACCATCTGTTCTTTCAGCCTCCATGCTTGTTCTACCTCAGCCCCTCCGTAATTTTTCTTCTTCACTTTCCTTCTCTATAGTTTCCACATGGTGTTAGCTCAAAACATTCTGCACATGTGAGATTGTTTGACCTGGAAATCGCTTAAACGGTGTGAAAGGAATCCAGCAGAGCTTCCTCTCATACATTAAGCTCCACCTGTCAGAATATTGTGGATGTAGTTCTGGAGAAATGGTTGACTGTGTATTAATTTGCTGATTTAACAGGATAGTTTAAAAAAACTAAAAAGTTTCAAGCAAAACAAGTCAAGTTTTACAGTTAGTTTACTTTGGGTTTTTTGGAGGTTTTAAAACTATGACATGCACTTTATTAGTTGCACCTGTTCAGCTGATCTTTAATGCAGATATGTGATCAGCGAGTGTCAGTTCTCTGGATGAAAATGCCTTGTTGATACTACAAACTGAGCATTGCTTATATGCCACTGCTTACCTGCTGAGGATGTCCATCCCTTTATGACCACAGTGTATCCGTTTTCTAATTGCTACTTCTGACAAGGATAAAATCCATGTCATAAAGCACAAATAAACTCACTTGGGTTTCTTGAACATGACAACGAGCTCATTGTCCTCAAGTAAAGAGATCAGGAGAGTCACATGATAGATGGGTAGCTGATAATCTGTTACAACTGTGTAATCCTATCATGACAGTGTGGACTGAAATCACTGAGGTATTTTTCCAGGACCTTGTTGAATCTGTTTCACAAAGAGTTAATGCAATTCTGAAATCAGAAGGGTGTCCTAGTCCTAGCAAGGAGTGCCTAACAAGTGGCCAGTAAGTGTATAAAGGAAAGGCAAAAAAGCTTAGGTTAGATTATCAACTGCAGTGACCTTCAGCAAAACAGACTAGGAGTTACTTACATCTGTTACTAATAATAGCATACCGGCTAAAACCCAATACACACAAATATCACACAAAGTACCTTTTAAAAAATTAAATAACTTCCCTTCAAAAGATCCTTGTAATAAATTTACTAAACACATGTATCGATGGCTCCACATAATGAGTGTGTTTGGACAGGATTTGACAGCCATCAACATTAGCCTGACTGCACTTGCAGAGCCATGTGCACTGTGGGCTTGTAACACAAGATCATTTATGTGAATTCAACTGAGAAAGCATCTACTGGACTAGTGTAATATTAAGGGAATCACACATTTTGTTTGGAGGCAGTGGTTAAATAAAAAAAAGACCTTCAGCACTGTTGGCTCTGTTGTGAAAACCTGACTAATGAGGGTATTAACAGTTTTTCTGCTGCATCTGACTCACCTTCCGCTGTGGGGTTTTAGTTGTAACTAAATAAGACATTATGCTGTGTGTTTCTGAGAGCGAGAGATGTGACTCCTCTCTCCCACTGAGGACTTTAGTGGTACTTTAGTAGTCAGTCATTAATCCAACAGTTGAGTCATCCCTGCCTGCAGAGGCACTAAATTCCTGCTCCCTTCGACAATGAGCTCTACAGCACTCGCAGCAACCAGAAATCACATGATGCTGTTGTTAGGAAAGGCAAGTTGGTTACTAATGTTCATGTAATATATGTACTGTTACAATGGTGCATTCTCATTAAACGCAAACATTTCAAAGTCAGCATGTGTGCAAGTAGTTAGTGTGCTCACGCTTCAGACTCCTCTTAAAAACGTTGTTTCCAACAGTTTTTTCTGCTCTTGGGTCTGCGGTATGTCAAAGAGAGGGGATTGTCTTAACACGGCCTCCGCAGGCCCCCCCAAACATGTTCAAATGTTCATTATGTCAGTTACATGCAATCAAAGAAAGTTGACTTTAAGGAAGAGAAGCTAAACAGGCAGCAGTTAAACCGAGGGGCTGCAGTAAGGCTCAGTATGTTGGAAAATAAGGACTTGTTTTGAATTGGTGATCGTGCAAAGCTGCTATAATAGATTCCCGGAATAAAAACATATGGACCTGAAAATGAGGGTAATGAGGTCCCCTTAAAAAAAGTTAATATGTTTTGGTTTTATACTGCAATAGTCTTGATATGGTGATACTTGTACCTACTGTGCTGCTTTTTTATGGCCACTAACATATTTTTATTATGATTCAGAGCACCTGTTCTTAACCTACAAACACACACATCATCATTCATAACCCCATTATCCAAGGCTCTGTCTCTTGCCCGTCTGCAGGTGCCAAACAGTGATGTCACATGCTGGGTGTTCTGATGAGTTTTACTTTATGTTTGCGATAGCCACACAGAGGCTTACACGTGGGACACCCGTAGAGCATGACTGTGTGTGTGAGTGAACATGTGTTTTTATGCTTTTTAATAAAATACCTCAACACAGACACACACTGAGTTTGATTTAGAGCTTTTACCATCTGGTTGTTAAGTGTGTGTGTGTGTGTGTGTGCGTGTGTGTGTGTGTGTGTGTGTGTGTGAGACCAGGTAATCCTCCTGAGTCACTCCAGTTATACTGTAAGCCTGGTGTTTGAAGCGGGAGGAGAAAGCTTGTCAAGAAGATCTTTTTGATGGCTCCTGTGGGGGTCACCATAGATATTTTTCTTTTTCATTTCTTTTATCGCTGTTTTAAAAAAAATTGCAGTTTAAGTTATTAGTTATGTGTATGAGGAGAAAAATAACAGTTTCAGTTTTATCAGACTTTTTTTCTCTTTTTTTTTAAACTTACTAAATCTTGGTGGTCGTGTATGTACTTAGAGGTTGTTTAATCAGCGTTACATGCTAATACCAACAATAGAAAAATTAATATAAAGGAAATCTGTAATACATTTAAGTGGAGATTCACAGACTTACAATCAGTCGTGTGTTCACAGGACTCTACGCCGTCTGTGAAAAACCAAGGACACCCATATTGCTTCAAAAGGAATTCAGAGAGTAAGACACAACCAGGTGCTGGTAATCCAACGCACTTGATTAACTCAGCAGCAGCAAGCGTGCACGTCTATAAAAGAAGTAGTTTTGGCAGTTAACTGGTGTGAAGTATTCACGTCTGCGTTAACAGAATGCCACAATCTTCCCAGGAGTGGAGGTCCCAGCAGATTCACCCAAAGGTCAAACTTTGCGATGCTCAAAAAACCTGCAAAATCCTAAGAGCTATATTGCAGATTCCGCAAACCTCAGTAAAATGTTAAATGTAGAAGAAGATGGAAGTAGTGTCGGTTGTTTGGAAAACGTCTTCTCTCTAAAAAGAACATGGGAGCACAGCTTAGGTTTAAATTGCATCATAGCGTGACAGAACAAACACTTCATACAGTTTTGGAGGGTTGATGATTTGGGCTTCTTTTGCAGCCACAGGACCTGGGCAGCTTGGAGTCAACGCTTAGCCAAAATTGGGTAATGCAACAGGGCAACGATCCCAAACACGGCAGTAAATCTACAACAGAATGGCCGAAAAAGAAAAGAATCGAGGTGCTTCGATGACCCCAGTGAAAGTCAAGTCAGCTACTGTGTTGGTAGCTATGCCTGAGTTGTGCATAAACAAATACACGCAAACCTCAATGAACTGAATCGACATTGTGAAGAAGATCGACACAGAATTCCTTCACAGTGATGTGAAAAACCGATAAAGTCAAACGGAAAACAATCACTTTGAGTTATTGCTGCTAAAGGTGGTTCTACAGACTTTTAAATAATGTACTTAGTTTGTCACAAAACTACACAGAGTCGACTGCATAAACTGCAGTTGTTTTTTTGTTTTTTTTGGTTGCCTTAATTTTGTATGACTTCTAAATTTTTACATCATTTTTTTTTTAATGAACACAGCTTTGAATAAAACTATCACGTCAAAGTAATGTTTGCGTGGCTTCCTGCTGCCACGAATGCTTTTGTCACACTCACTTTCCAGGGAGAGTTGTAATTATCATTCCTGTTGCTTTTAGTGTGGAATAATAAATCAAAACTGAACACCTCTGCGAACAGTGGACGTGTCTGTTTTTAATTTGGTCAGAGTTATTGTGTGATAATGAGACAGACTTCAACCTGTTTGTACAGCTTTAAAAATCTAAATCAGTGCAGCATGCTGTGAAAGATGGTAAGCAGTAATGAAAGGTCTATGTGATTGGTAATAAATGGGCTAAACGTGGTATGGCCCTTTTAAGGAGGAATGCACCCCACAGTTTTTATTATGTCGTGGTTGAAAGGGCAGAGGAAGAGAGGGTAAGTAGTCAGAGAGGACGTAGGGGTGTTGATAGATTTGTTTATTGAAACGTCTGGGACTGCATTGTTTTCTTTAGGTTGTCGCTTCGTAAATGTCACATTCAGACTTTTGACGCCGCGTCTCCCTATGTTAAAAAAAAAAAAAAAAAAGTGTGATTGAGTGAATGCATGACGGCTACCCGAGGGACGACATCTATGGTAGCTGGCAGAGGACAATAAGGCAGTAGAGCTGGTTCTGGGTTGTTTTTTTTTTTCATCAAGTGTTATAGTCCTGCGTGCAAAGGAATGAAGATTAAAAGTGGCTTGAGCAAATGTGAAGTAAGCATAAAGATAAAACCAGCAGGTGATGAAGAGAATCAAAGTGCACTCCCCCAGAGGTAGCACCCAATTAAGATGGTAAAAGCAGCGCAGGTGTGCAGTGTGTATTTCAATGTATTCGTTTCTGTGCATCACACTTTTCCATTGTGTGCAAACGGTGGAATTTCATGCTTTGTTTTCACAAACTGAGGTCACTTTGTGAACTTTGGTTTCCATCTCTATTTTTCCTTTTTACCCACAGACATCCCAGGATGCTCATCAAAACAGGCTTAGTGGACGCTCACCTCTACTGTTTGAAAAAAGCTGTCGTGGACTTTCTCACTGAAAACAAGTAAGTTTATTTTTTTTTAATCTTTATTTTACCAGGAAGTCCTACTGAGATCAGAGTAGAGAGACCATACAAACTAACAAAATATTTGAAATAATTTGCAAAGACAAAATACAAATATAACCACACCAAGAAACTAGTGAACGCTCAAGAAAAACAAGTGCATGTCTCCATCACCTTATTCTTTATGATGCTTTTGAAGTGAATAATAAATATAAGTGTGTCTGAGTTTACATCTCTCTTCAAAGTATCCAAGTCCACAGTGGACATAAAAAATTCCATAGATCTTTTTCAGTTATTTCTGACTGGGGTTTTTTGTTTGTTTGTTTTTTAAATGTTGAATTTTGAAATTTTACAGTTTATGTCTGCTCTGTAAGAAGTATTACCCAACAGACTTAGACATATAGACACAAAGTATATGGATACGCCCCACAGTCAGGCTGACATGAACTCTACCTCGCAGCTTAATCTGTGTGTGTTAAACATGGTTACATGGTGTGTAAGGCTTTGAAAGGTTCTGTTAGCATGGTATTCTAGTGAGGTGTTAATTTGTTTTACTATGTGCCACTGAGACAGGCTGTTAGGCCTTTAGCCTCTGAAGTAAAGTGTAGCCGGAGGAGTTTATATAGGAGTGTGTCTCTATGCTGCATCTATAAAATAAAAGGCTAGATGTGATATATGCGTGAATGTAATCTTTTGCAATGTGAGCTTGTCAGAAACTATGTCAAGTTATCAATTTAATGACGCTCAGTATTTTGGTTTGCAGTGCAGCAGATGTAGTTAATTACACCTACACCAATGTAAAAGTTCACTGTTTTGAGTTTCTCAAGCTTGTTTCAGTGTTTTGAGAATCCGGGTTTGTCAGTACTTGCTGTTTTTAACCTGAAACAGACAACAGGAAGCGGGCTGGTTCAAACCTTCTCACTTCTTGAAACCTTGGTAAATGCTTTCTGTGAATTTCTTAGACAAGTACTTATACAAATACCTATTCTAACAGGCTAGTGGGGATCTAGCAGTTTGAAGTCCTAAAATTAGCATTTGCATTCTTGCATTTATTCCTTTTATAAACAGCGAATTGATGAAATTGTTTTGACATTAAACAATATTATTTTCATCAATATGGATTATTTGAATTTACATCGTGCTACGTTCTTGTTAAGTGACACATCTTAACAGACAAATAAGGTGTTTATTCACCTGCCATTGGTGCATCTACTAGAATGAAAAAGTAAATTTCACTTCATTTATCGTACCTGTATGATGGACATGAGGATGAACTTAAGGTTAAATACTTGACAGCTGTGACCTCTTTAAAAAAATACTTGCGTGAGGGAATGACATCTTTTCTCCTTTAAATTTAACTTTTTAGTTTAATGGAAGCTTATCTTTGGTCAATGGAAGTGTAACTGCAGGCGTGACTTCAGCACGTCTTTGTGGAGGAATAAGCAGACGTACTACACAGCCTGAGTATTTTAAGCAATTTACGTTAGCAACAAATCATCGTTTTTCTTGGCCTTCATGCCTAAATTATCCTGCAGTTTGTGGTGCATTTTCAGGCGTGTGAATAGGTTGCTTATGTTGCTTTGAGGCGCAAACACAGCTTTGCAGCACTGTTTGCATCTGATTTCATCTTGGTTAATATCACTTCCAAACAGCAGATGATAATCCACTGCGAGCTAAACTCTTCCCCTTCTGCTGTGCCACACATTAGATTTTTGTTGTGTATCTGTCTTTTAACACACGTTACTCATCCTGAGTACAGGAAACGTCACGCTGCGCGGTGCAGGGAACAGCTGTGATAGTCACATGCAGTCACGCTGTCAAGCTCAGATATAGGTAGTGCTTAGTTTGCTTTTGCTTTGTGTTCTATTGGTGGAGCATTTAGATTAAATAGTTAAATAATTTTGAGAAGCAAAAATCAAATTAAATTAAAAATTAAATTTGTTGTCCACCTTCCCAAAACTGGGTGGCGATGAGGCCATCTTGACGTGTATTTGGTAACTTGCGCGTTATTTCATGAAGAAGTGGTTATCACACTAAAAGCCGGATTGTGGAAATCATTTATTACCCATTGTTAAAGTTCAACAACTATAAATGGAGTGCATCCACACCAGGCTACTTTTATCCCACTCAATAAATCCAAGCCAACAAACACAAATCCCCTTCACTAATCCTGTGAATATTTTTGGTTAAAGCACTTAAAAGTAGCAATTTGCCATAGAGATGTAGATGTAAATCTTACATCATTGCATCACCAACGCACCCTCTACCGCCACCATATATCATCTCTCTTGTTAGATGACTCATTTCTTTCTTCGGCTCTTTTCTTGGACTCTTTTCACGGCTCCTCTTTGCCTCTCTTCCTTTCTCCTCAATGTTCTTTCTCTGTCTCTTGCTCAAGGAGAGAAATGGACAGAGTAACTGTTGTTTTTCTCCTGTCATTCAGATGGAAATTCTAATCTCCCTTTAAAAGAAAGTAAGAGAGGGCAAGTGGAGGGGGGTGTGGTGTGGTAGAGAAGAACACTGAGCACAGCGCAGTGCAGAGAGGAGGAAAAAGGAATTAAGATGGGGATATTGCCTCCTGACTGTTACCTCTTTTACTTTATTTATTTCTTGCTGGAACATCATCAGTCTTCAGACAGTGCTTCCTTTCCTGATTTTGATCGACGTCTTTATAGGGACCAAGACTCCTTTATACATCATTCAGTTATTTATTACATGCTGTTATTAAGTGTTACACAATTACTGCTGTAAACATAGTTATATTGTAACTACTCTCGTGATATTCATAAAATGCAACAGTTTTATTCCAATATAGTTGTATTCATCTTCTCAGTTTTACCAAGATATCGAAGATGTTATGATGGCATAGCATGAATTAGTGTTTCTAAATTAATCCTGTGTGTTTTTTTTGTATTGTAGGTCTATCTCATCAATCCGTGGCGAGTTGGTGCCATATTTGGTGCGTAAACAGTTCTCCAAAACTGCTAACAGCCAGAAACTGAAAGACGACACAGACGATCAGACCCAGGAAAAAAACGACGGGCCTGCAAACCACGGTTATTTTTGCATTCAGATAACATACGTTCATGCATCAGAACCAGAGGAGAGACAGCATTTAACAAACCGAGCACGATTCTTCTTCTTTGTCTTTTGGCTGCTCCCTTTAGTGGTCACCACAGCTGACCATCTGCCTCCATCTCACCCTATCGTCAGCATCCTTTTCTGTCACAACCCTCTGCATGTCCTTCATTTATTCTTGAATTTTCTCTGTGGTCTTCATCTTTTCCTCCTGCCTGGAGGCTAAACAATTTATATCCTTTGTTCAATATATCCACTATCCCTCCTCTGCAAACCATGTCAGCCTTGCCCAAAGACTGCATCCTTTTTAAAATTCTTCTTCGTCTTGCTTATGAACATTTCTCATAACCATCTTCTAGGTTAGGGCATCACTGCCTGAGACATCAGCTTCTAACCCTTTATTTTTCCTGCGTCTCTTCCTTTTTTGGTGTCCAGAGCTCCTCATCTCATCTCGGGACGAGCCTCTCCTCCAGCTGGCGCAGGAGCGCTCCTGTTGGAATGACCACCGTGGTGACATGAGTGAGGCCTACCATGGAGGAAAGCTGCGCTGCTATGTTCACATTATGGACCAGGGCCTGTGCTGCCGGGTTAATACTCTAGCTGCTTATATAGAGGTGAACCGACTGGTGAGTCAAACTTTTTACATTTTTTCTTAATGTCTATGGCATGACTACATTAGGCTAAAATGTCTGTAGAGAATTGTGGTTAAATGCTTACGTATACATGCTGTTCCCAGAAAATGGATTCAGTTCATTCGCTCATTTGCTTAAAATGCCACGTCCAGATGAGTCAATTTTCTGTGATTTTCTTTCTTGGAAGATTTCACACTGCTGTCAGTAAAATGTCATCTTGAAACTAAAGATTTATCATTTCCAGCCATCAATTTGATGATATATTTGCTCAGGTCATACATTTAGTAAGAGTTAGACCTTTTTGCAGTTGGACCATGGCCCTGATTGCCATTTGTAGGAATGCACTTTCAGGTTGACTTTACTTGTGATGGAACATTTATGCCTCCATCCGTCTTCTATTTACAGTCTCTTTTCAAGCCCATCAATACTTACTTAATCACTCTTTCACTCCCCCTTGTTTTTCTCTTTGCTAGGCCCCAAAGCTGTTTGAAGAACCACCAGTCCATCCATCTGCAGTCATTTCTGAGAGATGTCAGGTGAGTATAGACTACAAGCCATACTTGTATTTCAGTTACGTAGCATTTCCCTCTTGTTTTGAACTTTTTCAGATTGTCTTCATTTCATCAGACCTTTTATTGTTGTCTAAAGGCATTTTACCATATGTGGACTAAACTTGTGTATACCTGTATCTCCATTGCTGTTTGTGGTCGGCCTTCAGATGGGATCAGATAGTATAATCGGAGCTCAGTGCCACATCGCAGAGAAGACTTCCATAAAAAGGTCTACTATTGGAAACTCCACTACTGTAAAAGAGAAGGTCAAAGTCGCCAACTCCATCGTCATGCATGGCGTTACCATAGAGGAGGGGTGAGAACACACACAGTTGTACACAGACATGCACACACTTGCTGAGGTTATGTACTTTGAAATGGTTTCATGAACACATTAATTTAACCTTAAAAAAAAAAGAAGCAAAGGGAATTTCACCTTGAAGGCATGTTTATAGATTAAAGTTTTAATTATCTGGCTTTTTTTTAAGTGTGAAGTTGCTACTTGCATGTGGTGGGTGACAAGCAGCAGTTTCTAAACAGAAGCATGAAAAAACACTTTTATCCTCCCGTTCAGCTGTTTATATTATTTACTTGACTTGAAGTGAAGGAACATTTATGCCTCTCAGCTATTCTGAAATCTTGTCATCAACCTGTTTGGCTTTTTTTATAATTCATAAAAGCATTGATGTGGCTCCCTCTCTTCATTCGCTGCATACCTTTTCCTTGAAGTGTGTGTGTGTGTGTGTGTGTGTGTGTGTGTGTGTGTGTGTGTGTGTGTGTGTGTGTCCTGTGTGTGTGCA